>VIIQ02000216.1:0-64282 GCA_007449985.2 Desmodesmus armatus
GTGCACTACTGCAGCCTACGGGGTTTGGCAATTTTGGCGAAACTTGGTCTGGGCAAACTTACGGTGATTTTTGCCCAACTTCTGGAAAGATAAGGCAAAGACGTCCAATCTTCAGGACATCAAACGACATTGGTGCAAGCTTCAGATCGCTGTAATTCCGGTCACCTCATTGCAATGGACTGGGATGATGGCACTGAACAGTCAGAGCATGTGGAACAGTACATTCAAACACACACACGTCAGAACAAGCGCAGGCCCTCTGGGTTGCAGCAGCCTGCTAGACAGCGCAGCAGCAGCAGCAGCAGGGCCGGGGGTGCAGCAGCGGAGCAACAGCAGCAGCAACAACCACAGCAGCACAGCAGTCGTCAGGGGGTTAGGGCAACTGGTGCACAGGCCTTCCAGCCCCATCCACAGCAGCAGGCAGCAAGCCAGCCCAATGTGCAGGCCACTTATCCAGAGAGTGGCTCTCACACACACCCAACAGCTCAGCAGTGGGGCCAGCAGCAGCAGCAGCAGCAGCAGCAGCGGAGGAGGACCTCTTGCACGACCAGCAGCAGGCGGCACAGTTCGAGGAGAGCATCCAAGTCGCATATGCAGCAGATGAAGAGGCGACCGCTGCAGCAGCAGTCCGGGCGAAGCAGGACCGAGCCAAGAAGCTGGAAGAGAGTCAAGCACTGTGGCGCCAGAACTCCCCCGCCACTGCGCAGCGAAGCCTGCACCTGCTGGCCGCACCGGGAGAGCAGACCTGCAGCATCTGCCACAGCAGCTGCGCAACTGTAAGGTGCGTCCTATGCTGTTCAGAGCAGCAGCTGCGGCACAGCCTTTGTGCCCCATAAGCGGCCTGCAGCAGCTGATTGTGAGTTATGGCTGGCTGTGCAGGTGCTGGACATGCAACCCTGCCGGTGGGGCAAAGGCCTACTGTGAGCCGTGCGATGGCGCTCACCATTGCGGTGTACACATGCACAAGCGGGAGAAGCACACTGGTGGCTGCTGGCAGCAAATGGCGTATGCAGCAGCAGGAGGTAGGTTTGGAAGCCTGCATGCGCGTGTGCTTTTGGTTGCGGTTGCTTGCTGCCTTGTTGGCTGGCTGAATGCTGACTGGTCCCCTCGCTGCCTTGCTTACTGACTGGCTTGCTTTCATGCTGGCTTCCTGCCTTCCTGCATCACTCATTTGACACGCCTGCTTCCTGTGTTGTTTTCTGTATGCCCCTGCTTGCACAGGCTACTTTACCGTTGCACCGCAGTGTGCCGGCAGCGGTGGGCAGTGCCCGGGGCAGTTTGATGTCCAGCAGGCGCAGGACACCAAGCCGCTGCTGTTCATGTGCAGGCGTAAGTTTGTCGGCCGGGCGGCACAACTGGTCAGTGCTGTATTTGCTTGTGCATCACGTGTACGCCCCCTGTGGGTGACTGTGCACCCAAGGTCAGGTGCGCCATAGCTTCATCGTGTATGGTGTGTGCCAACATTTTTTTGCTTTGTTTGTCTTCAGGTGGTGTCATCAACATCAAGCGCGCCAGCTTCAGGTGCCAGCTGTGCAATACAGTGGCATGGCAGCTGCCTCAGGACTTCCTGCAGGTCGGCGCCTGGCCAGCGTCTCTGACAACGAAGTTCAAGACCATCGTGGAGTGCGAGCTGCTGCAGCAGTGGGACTCCCACAGGCTCTGCAACCCTGCAGCAACGCTGAGCGGCTTCCTCAAAGGCGTGCAGCATGCAGCATCAGCGACCTCAAGCATGCCGGTAAGTGTCCGCTGCGCAACGTATTCTAGCGTGCTTGTGTTATGCGTGCATGCCTGGTTGGGTGTGACTGTTACGTGGGCCTGGAAGTTGGTGGCCTGTGTGTGGCTCCAATCACTGCATGCACGCGCGCACACACACACACACACACACACACACACACACACACACACACACACACACACACACACACACACACACACACACACACACACACCTGCCTGCTTTCCACACACACACACCACCGCAGGTGCTGGACATCAACCGTGCGGCATTCACTGTTGCACACGCTGAGTGGAAGAAGCTGCAGCTGGAGACGCGCATGCATGTGGCTCAGCTGAAGGACCTGGAGTGCGCTGCTTGTGTGCCTGGGGAGCGGGCGCTGCATGGTGATGGCAATCAGAAGCTCTTCAACTGGGGACGCGACAGGGAGGCATCTCGGCCGCCGTACTACCAGGGCGTGCTGTTTGTTTCAGCGGAGCTGGTGGACAAGGATATGAATGCAGTTGACAAGATCTTGAAGAAAGAGGTGGGTAGCTGTTGAGCATCAGCGGCATGCGCTCGCACATGTGGTGCAGAGCATACTTCATGTTGCCGTCAGTGCAGGCTTGAGGTTGATGTTGGGTAGGCTGCAACCAGTGTATACTGTTCGTGTGCATGTTTGTTGCTGCCTGATTGCAGCGTGCTGACACACACTGCGGGGGCCACTGGACAGCAGCCACCAACCAGGCGCGGCGCAGGGAGAAGCAGGAGGTGACCGGCCGCTACTTCCTCACAGACGCGCGGCATGGTGGTCCAGTTGCCGCCCTCAACCAGATACGCACAGGCGAGCGCTATTCGTACGCGCTGACCCTCGCATTGGCAGCAGCTGCACAGCAGGCTGGGCTGCACCAGCTGCACATAGACATCATGTGCAAGTGGGCAGGGTGGTTGCAGCGCCTCGACGGCACGGTACAGCAGCCGCAGCTCCTCGCCCAGCACGCTACAGACCCGGACGTGATGGACCTGGCAAGCCGGCTGGAGCAGCTCCGCAGCAGTGGCAGGGACCTGTGCAGCATGCGCCTGGTTCACTCCGCTGCCCATGGCAGCCTGCACGCACAGTCATGCCAGGTGCGCAACTGCAGTGGTTGTTGGTTTCAGGTGCAATGCAAGTCAGTGCCTGCATTCTGTGCACAAAAATGCTGTCCAAGTTGCTGTTCGCGTCTGCCAGCCGCGTCGATCGCATCGTCTATGCAGGCAATTGTGCGGCCCTCAAGACCGACAGCCCACTCGCTCACCGCCTTTCATGCTGCCTAACTGAGCGAGCTGCTGTCCTTACAGAACGTTGGTGGTGCATCAGCTGCCAGGCGGTACAAATCTACTAGTCCGCAGCAGTGCTGGACAGGAGGGGGCCGTCAGCGTGCTGCAGGCACGCCGATGCAGCAATGCTCTCTCCCCCCCCCCCCCCGGGTACTCTCCCCACTTCCTCGCCCACTTGGCTGCCGTAAGCACAGCTTGTTGGGTCACACACAAACCTGACTGTGTGCCTGTGTATGTATACCCTGCTGCAGGTGTTGTTTCAGCCCGGTGCAGTTGATGGCTGCGGCAAAACGTCTGGGGAGGCAGGGGAGCAGCTGTTTGCAGGCCTGTCACCCCTGGGGCGCACAACATGCCACCAGAGTGTCGCAGGTATGCATGACTGTGTCTGTGCTTGCCGCAAATGCTTACGTCATCTTCACCTGCAGGCTGCCCATGTGTTTGCATGCTCACACGACTCATGTGCCCGCCTGCTGCAGGGTCGACCGACTGCATCACTGAGCACTGCGTTGAGATTGCGCGGGTCAAGAGGGCTGGGCAGGCAGCCTTTCTTGTGGGCAAGCTGGAGAAGTACAGGGAGATGCTGCCCAAAGCTGAGGCCATCCTCAAGCAGCTGCTCGGCCGTCTGAACAAGCACTCGCCAGCACAGCAGCTGCCTTTCGTGCTGCGGATGCGGGAGGCTTTGAAGGCGCATGCCAAAGGTGCCACTGGATCACATTGGCTCTTGATTATGTGCAGCCACACGTCCTGGTTCCGGCCACTGCTCTCGTGCCACGCGGGCGCTGCACTAACCATCTGTGCCTCTTGTACGTGATGTGCAGAGGACATGAAGGGCAGCGCGCCAGACAAGGAGATTCTGGAGCTGTTCTCATTGGCACGCAGCCGCCTGGATGCGCCTCTGTTGGGCAGCTTCCTCCGCAGTGGCGCAGAAACACAGGCCCCAGCAGCAGGAGGAACAGCAGCAGCTCCAGTGGAGGTGACCCGCATGGTGGCCAGCATCACAAGGCCCAACACTGGCAAGATCCATCAGCTGGCCAAGTCTGTGCTGCAGGAGCGCAACGACAATAGGTGGGTTCAGTCTATTGCAAGGGCTGCATCCTGTTCTGCGCTGACTCAGGTGGGGTGTGGTAGTCTAGCATGCTAGACATGCACACCCCTTTCAGCCTTAGCTTACGCCAGTGGTTCACTAAGATAGGCGTAGTTACTTACCTATCTACTTACTTCCTGCGCTGAAGCAGCCCCTTCAACAGCTGTTGCGCTAGTGCGTCCAGACACGTGTGAACTGCTGCACGACGGGTGGTGTTCTGCTGCTTTCAGGTACAAAGCCCTGCTGGCTGAAGTGGCTCGGGGCTTGCCGGCCTTGGCCATCGTGCTCAACCCAACAGAGGCGCAAGTCATTCAAGCCCTGTTCAACACCGCTGCTGAGGCCTCCATCTTGACCATGCAGAACAAGATTGAGGCAGTGTGCTTCGACTTGGGGAAACAAGTGGCCAAGAGAGATGCTACAGCAGGTGTGTGTGCCACATCTCAAACGCACCCAGGGCTTGTGTTGTGTGCCTTGCTGCCATGATGCAAAAGCCAAGCTGTCATTGCAGGTCTGTCCTCCATCTGTAGATATCCTCTATAACCCGCACTGATTCTGTCGTAGTGCCACCCCACTTGTATTGTACGGTCTACTACACACTGCCAACTGTTGACACCCTATGCTGTTACTGCTTTTTCTTCTGCCGTGTTGCTCAGCGCGACCCAAGGAGCAGAAGCGCCACAGCAAGAAGTGTGCCAAGATCACGACACAGGTCGGCGGCCTTGTCGAACAGTACAATGTACTGATCCCCTACGGCAGCAAGCAGCGCCCTCAGGCCCAGATGGATGATGTCAAGCAGCACGTCTATCCTTGGGCAGCCGAGTACAGGCGCCTGGACGGCGAGCTGCCTGCAGGTGTGTGACACACATATCGTGTTTGATATGCTGTCTTGGTTTTTGTGGATGTTGCCGCTGTGTTACGTTCACCCTCTGCTGGCTTGGGGAGGGTTCACTTGTACACGGTAGTCACGAAAAGACTTGCATGAGTCACTGTGTCCTGTCCGCAACCTACTATCTTTGTGGTTGGCCTGCGTGATTTGCACACCCACACCATTTGACGTCTGCTCCAGTGCCAGTGATGTTGCTGCTTGGTGGTGCTGCGGCTGAATGCAAATGCTGCTGATGTTGCTGTTCGCTGCTGTTGCTGCAGTTGGAGAGGTGGTGTCAGTGTATGGCATGGAGGTCACGCTGAAGGTGTGTGATGCCTACAACGAGGTTGAGCGCATCAAGGAGGAGCTGGTGCTGCTGCCCCGTGAGATGCAGGCCCACCTGCAGTACTGGTCGGCAGTCATTGACAAGCAGGAGAGGCTCATCAACATCCTGCTGCCATCCGCGGCTGCAGCTATGAGCACAGCAGACGTGGTGCAACAGTTGCACGCTGGCGGCATGCAGGTAGGGACGGTCCACCACTGCGCTACTTTGAATGATTCATGCCACCGGTTACTGTGCCTCAGAGCAGCAGGATGCATACTGTGGGCGGGGATGTCTTACTTGCTGGGCGGTACCGTCCACACTTGCTGAACTAGGTTGAATGAACAGAAATGACACAGCGTGCCTGCCGCCACACATATAAGTCGTAGAGTTGTGCGCACATGCCTCAGCTGACAAGGAGTCGGTCTTGCAAGCATGCAGTTCCATAAATGGATTGATCGGCAGCAGACAGGCTGTGCAGCAGCAAACAGGTTGTGACACACAAGGCAAACAACGCAAGGGTTCTAATTGTATACCCATTATGCCTGTTGCTTCACTGCATGCCGCTTGTGTTTCCTTTCCTGCTGCCTTGCACACAGACCTGCGTGACAGGACGCTACCTGCCAGACTGCGAGGCCCTGGCAAGTGATCAGCGCGCACGTGAGGGGGCAGCGTGTGTGCTGCGGCGCGCACAGCTGGAGGCCATGCGGCACCTGCGCCTGGCAGAGACGTCCTTCCAGCCAAACAGCCCTTCTGATGCAGCTGCAGCAAGCCCCACGCGCATGCCAGCGGCTGACGCCGGTGCCGCACGTGGTGACCAGCAAGGAGATGATGCGCTCGATGCAGACGATGATGACCTGGTTTGCAGTGATGACGAGTTTTGCGAGGCAGTCGACTTGGCAGACAGCGGCAGCAGTGATGACAGTGAAGACGACTGCTGAGATCTTCACATGATGTTGCGGGTGGCCAGGTTGTTACTTTGAGCGTATTTTACCATGTGCTGCAGATGTAACGGTATTCCTCTACTCAATTCATATGCCAGGTTGCTGCTGAGTGGATGGGCTGATGCACCGTGAGACATTGCTTATCAGGATGTTAACACCGTTGATCGTTCAAGGGGGAGGGTGCGCTTGAATGGGCGGAGGCAGCCAGGTGCATGTTCAACAGTGATGCACTGCACGCTTGTGGCGATCACCAGGTCTGCACAAGCTTGTGCCAATTGCAGCTGTAACTTGCGAGCAACTGGACTGCAAACCAGTTCAGCCCTTGTCAAACGATACTGCAGCTGTACTGTATGGCAAAGTACTGCCGCCATTACCCTGCGCATGCAGCACCATGTACATGCACCCGCTTGCCAACACGATAGCGGCCTGACCGTTGCCATTCCACTGATCGCCACCCTGCAAGATGTGTTCTGAAGTGACCCAGGTGTGGGGTTGTGCAGGTAACAAAGAGGGACCAGGCCTGCACGTAGCCTGCAGCAGCACATGCAAGCCTCATTGCTTCTCATGCGTTGCTTTTGGCGGCAGCGCTCCTGTTGCCGCATCAATCGCTGAAGGCTGGAGGGCTGGAAATGACCCAATACAGGGAGTGTTGTATCATTCAAAGCTGTGGCAGTGATACAAACCATGTCAGCAGCCCATTCCTGCGCTAAACTCACACCGGCTGCCGGACACCATTTGCAGTGTTTGGGGCCTTCAAACCCCCCTTGCGAGACCACAGCCGCAAGCGGAGCAGAATGCAGCACTTCCAATTAGCCACTGCAGGCTCCAAGTGGCATCTACATGTAACACACAGGCCAAAACTGGATGTCACACTGCCCACAGCAGCCCCCCCCCCCAAACACCCTGACTCAAGCATGCACCCGCTTGCCAACACGATAGCGCTGCCAGTTCAAGGGTGCTTCACCCTGCAAGATGTGTTCTGAAGTGACCCAGGTGTGGGGTTGTGCAGGTAACAAAGAGGGACCAGGCCTGCACGTAGCCTGCAGCAGCACATGCAAGCCTCATTGCTTCTCATGCGTTGCTTCTGGTGGCAACGCTCCTGTTGCCGCATCAATCGCTGAAGGCTGGAGGGCTGGAAATGACCCAATACAGGGAGTGTTGTATCATTCAAAGCTGTGGCAGTGATACAAACCATGTCAGCAGCCCATTCCTGCGCTAAACTCACACCGGCTGCCGGACACCATTTGCAGTGTTTGGGGCCTTCAAACCCCCCCTTGCGAGACCACAGCCGCAAGCGGAGCAGAATGCAGCACTTCCAATTAGCCACTGCAGGCTCCAAGTGGCATCTACATGTAACACACAGGCCAAAACTGGATGTCACACTGCCCACAGCAGCCCCCCCCCCCCAAACACCCCGACTCAAGCATGCACCCGCTTGCCAACACGATAGCGCTGCCAGTTCAAGGGTGCTTCACCCTGCAAGATGTGTCCTGAAGTGACCCAGGTGTGGGGTTGTGCAGGTAACAAAGAAAGTCCAGGCCTGCACGTAGCCTGCAGCAGCACATGCAAGCCTCATTGCTTCTCATGCGTTGCTTTTGGCGGCAGCGCTCCTGTTGCCGCATCAATCGCTGAAGGCTGGAGGGCTGGAAATGACCCAATACAGGGAGTGTTGTATCATTCAAAGCTGTGGCAGTGATACAAACCATGTCAGCAGCCCATTCCTGCGCTAAACTCACACTGGCTGCCGGACACCATTTGCAGTGTTGGGGGCTCCGCACCCCCCTTATAAATTGGTGGCAGGTGTTGATGAGGCTGGCCAAGTATGCTTTCTGCTGGGCATGTTGGGTGGGGTATTGCACAGTGCAACCCATGGTGGGTTGTATAAACTAGTAGTGTGCTGTGGGCATGCGTGTGGCCTCCCATCTGGCCGCGGGTGTCATGGCTTGAAAGCTGAGACAGCTGAAGAATATGCAGGTAGGGTGATGTTGGCTCTTTCACCAAGTATGCATCTTGCTGTGCCTGATGTGCAGTTGTGGCGATTCAGCACACTTGGGTCTGCTGCTGGAATCAGACTTGCTCACACAGGGGATGCTCGAAGTGAAAGTGAATGGTTCAGATTGTGTCACAACCAAACGCGCAAGTGTACATAATTAGTATGGCATGGTGGGCATATATGCACGGTGTCCTGCCAGGGTACACGTTGGAACACACCTATGCTTTGCCATACATATATGCCAAAGTCTGTCAGTAGTCAGCGCTGTTGTTCAGCCCGGTCAAAGCAGTGGACGCACAGAGGCAGGTGTTTGTTGTTAGTAACAAGAATATTGTTGCAAGTGCTGTCTACATACAAAATCAAAGCTGGGCAAGCCTCTGGCCATTTGAACACTGGAAGTGAGGCACAACGGACATGCTCAGGCAGACCACTACCTGTCACATTGCCACAGAGCAACAGGTTTAGGGGACCGTGCCAGGTGAACCACTTATCAGTTGTGATACACAACACCCCCACACAAAGCATGTGGCCAGCGACTGAGTGCGTCGGAGCCATCACAGTGCTAAAGCATTTTAAGCTTCAAACCTACGATGCTGGCAAACCACAGAACACACAGCCAAACTTGTGCGTGACAGTGCAAGGAGCGCCGACACAGTGCGCGCAACCAAACATTTAGGCTTCAAACCTCCAAACACACCCCATCACACGGTCAGTCTGTGGTTGCCAACACCAGCTCCAGGACAGCTGCCGGCAGCGTTGTGTGGGGCAGCTCAATGCACTGAGGTACTGACACAACCTCCTGTGTGCCGCTGCTGCTGGTGATGCTGTACATGCTCATCCAGCCAGTGGCAATGCTGACAACTGGCTGCCCGTTGGGACCCCGTCCTACAACTGCCACTGAACCTGAGCGCTGCTGCATGGCGCTGCACACAGCTGCATCTAGGTTGCAGATCTCCATAGGCAGGACTTTGAACCCGTGCTGTTTCAACATCACCGCCAGACAGCTGACATCACACGGGATGTTGTTCACAAGGATGGGTTTGGAGGGAGGCGGCTGCGGGCGTGGTGCTGCTGCTGCAGCCGCTGCTGCATCAACACTACCTGCGCCAGGCATGCTGTCAGCCACTGCTGCCGCCCCGCCTGCTGTCGCTGCCCCACCTGCACCTGCACTTGCACCAGCTGCCCCGCCTGCCACTGCTGCAGGCTCCCGTGTCTCTGCTGGTGCTGGCGGTGGAACCCCTGCCGCTGCTGCCCCCCCGCCTGCCGCTGCAGGCGTCTCTGCTGGCACTGGTGGTGCCCCCCCGCCGACTGCTGCCGCCTCGCCTGCCGCTGCTGCAGGTGCAGCCATCCCCGCTGCTTCTGTTGCCCCCAGCCCTGCACCAGATGCCGCCGCTGCTGCTGATGGTGCTCCATCACCTGCTGCTGCTGCTGCCGCTGTGCTTGGCACCGATGCGTCTGCTTTGGGTTTCAACAGGTCCTTCATTTCCTGTATACATGGCGGACAAGCAGCACCACATGTCCAGGACACGCAAGCCAGTCAGCAAGGATCAAAACTTTTGGAGCGCAACCGGCTGAAAGGAGTGTGCACCCGCAGCATGCCAGTCTACCACAACCCCACCCATTCCTGCCAACCCCATGGGCCATGTAAGGCGGTGGGCAAGGCCTGTGGGGAGCGTTGCTGACGCTCCTTCTATGGTTTGACTCTAGTGAGGTGTTTCTATTGTGCTGTAAGGGCCTGTGCTGTGAGTGGCTTCAGGGCAGGCTCGTCATGCCGTGCGTATGTACATGTCACCTGTTGCACTTGGACCTTGCAACCAACTGCTCATGAGGTTGACCTAGTGACATGCCATTGACACCTAGACCTACCATGTGCGCCATGTAAAGGAAGTTTGTCTTGGCGGAACGCAGGGCGCGGATGTTTTCCGGGACCCCTGAGTTCGCTGTGAAGCCAGGGGTAATGCACTCCTGCTCCGCTGCGTCACGCATCGCACCCCCAGTAGATGCGCTGTAGATCACCACGCGGTGGCCTGGTGGGGCCTCCAGTGATGAGACGTGCATCCCGTGGTGGTGGATGTGGTGTGCTTTGCCGGATTCTGCGCTGCACTTGACCAGCCCAACAGCGAACATGCCAACCTCAAAGCCTGTGTCCTTGTAGAGTTTGCCAAGCTGCATGGCAGTGCGACGTACAGTACAAACAGATACAAACTCAGCCAGTGTGCAGCCACTGCCAGGACAGGCCAGGCCAGTACGCAGAATTTTCAACAAACAGGGTGCATGCAGCGCCTCCCCCTGTGCCCCCTCCCTTCCCCCCAACTGCATGCAGCATGGCAGTCAAACAGTCAGCAAATGCAGCCTTGGTCACACTTGACAATCGTGTGGGACGGCCCGTGCCGCACCACTCACCAGCTTCAGTACATCTGGCTTCTCAAACCGCTTGCCCACATTGGCCAGTGCCTGTGTGCTGTCCTGCACCTCGGGCAGTGTGTCTCCGGGCGAGTAAGGCTTGGTGCGCGCCTTCAGCTCACTCAGCTCACTCTGGGACTTGAGCGGCTGCTTAGTGTTGCATGTCTTGCAAGACTGGCTGGCACATGGCAGGTCTGCCCCACACCTAATGCAGCGCTTTTTGGCCAGGTTGCTGCGCTGGGAGTCTGTCAGGACCCTCTTCCTGCCTGCTGCCGCCCTTGCTTCTGTCCCTGCCCCTGCTGCTGCCCCTGCTGCTGCGGGTGCTGCTGCTGTTGCACCTGGTGCAGCTCCCATGGCCCCATCAGTAGGTGTAGGGCGCTGCTGCTGCTCCAGAGGCCCACCTGTTACTGCTGCTGCTGCTGCTGTGTTGCTGCCAATATCAGCTGGTGTTGCTGCCTGGTCGCCTGCATGTCAGCATTGTACCCAAAAACTAGTCAGGGCATACGTATGCTGCGTCAAACAGCAAGCAGCAGGCGCAAGTGCAGCTGTCTCCCTATGGCTATGAGCAACCTACCAGCAGTGATGACACTCTCTGCGTGCTCCAGGTGCGCCAGCAAGTGGGGAAGGGCATCCTCCAGTTTCCCTGCTACAAACTCCACTGTCTCCTCCTCGTCCTGCATCTCCCCGTCCTTGTCCTGGAACATGCTGAACATGTTGCTGTTCTCTGGCTCGTGCAGCAGGTGCCGTGCAACAGCCTGCCACAGAACACAAACAGCAGCAAAGGCGGTGGTTGGTGGCAGATATGCAGCCTCAAGTCTAGACTGCTGGCGCTGCTGGGATGCAGCTCCTGCTACACTGCCTACACCTACCCTGAGGATCACCAGCGCCTTGTTGGAGTTGTTCAGGGCAGCAGGGGCGCCCAGGACACCTCGCAGCTCGGCCTTCTGTATCACTGCATTGTTGAGCACTTGTGCTGTTTGTAGCACCCAGACTGGGGGGTGTTCTGGCTGGTCCCCCTCTATAATGACAATGTTGTCTGTCCAAGGGTTTTTCTTGCTGAGTTTGGCAGTGGGCTTGCCTGAAACATGCCTCACATACGACCTGAAGCTATCCTTCCACTGCGTCTGGTTTTTAGGCTGCAGCAGAGGCATCGTGGCAGGCTGCATGGTGCGTGAGAGCGTATCAATACAGTGTAGTTTTATATGAACAAGGCTAGTTGCTGGTTCCCAGGCAAAACACCTGCCATTTCAATTTTCAAACCAAAACACAACTGATCTAGTCAACCATTCGCTGCAAGCAGCCCTGAACAGGCTTCCAAGGCCGGGACAATGCTTCTGAGTTGCCCACGTGCTGTCAGGTATCTGATTCGATGCATTGATCTCGTGGCATTTTGGCCTCAACAACCAGCCTCGGCAGCGCTACTTGAAGTGTCTGCAGTGCACCCAAGGTTGGTTCGTTTCACCGTAACTCTCAGGAAGTTAGGGCGAAAACATCCTATCTATACCATCCTGGAGTTTCACCATTTTCTTCCTATCTAAAATCAGGGCAGGGCTGCACTCCTGTAGCCCAACAGAGCAAAAAAACACTGCCACCATGCCTGCCCAGTGCAGTGGCAAAGACTCCTAGAACGCTACCAAACTTCTCTTGCTAAAAAATAGGAGCTCTGCTGCACCACGTCAACAAGTAAAGGACACAAATGTTGGTGCTGGGTGGTCTCGTAAGAATGACTAAGATTCCGGAAGCTTCCAACTGGCGCAACGTGCATTGCCCAGGCCTGCCACTGAATGTTTGCCTTAATCTACATTTATCACGACGCCGGGTACCAACATCAGCTACACCATGTTTCCAGGAGGAGGTGACCCGTTCGCCAGCATGTTCGGCATGATGAATCAAATGAACGGGATGATGAACCAAATGTTTCAAGACCCATTCTTTGGCATGCCCCCACCGGTGGGTGAGCTGGATCGCCCCCAAACCTCTCCAACCTGCTGTGCTGTCAAGCTCTGCTGACTGAGCCGGTGCCTGCCTTAATGTGTGCAGCAAGCGCCCCCTCAGAACTACCAACATCACCCTCAGACAGCCCCCCGTATCGAGGAGGTGCCACAGGACGCTGCAACCAACCGCAGCAGCAGCGAGCCCTACCTGGTTGAAGAGCCAGGTGAGCGTGTCATCTGCTGTGCAAGGCAAGTCTCGAAAGCTTCGAAACGTACAGTTATTTGCGATCTGATCACCAGCAAACGTTGCTGTTGCCCCTCTGTGCAGATGATGGTGGCCATGGCCATGCAGCAGCACCGCCATCACCCCAACAGCACCAGGACGCCCACCCCAGCCACCCGCACAGCAGCCAGCAGCGCTCAGCACACCCCCACCAGCCGCCTGCAGGACAACAGTTCCCGCCCCAGCACACCCAGCAGAACCCTTTTGGGGCGTATCCCTTCGGCGGCATGTTTGGCGGCATGTTGGGTGGACTCGTGGGTGGTATGATGCTGCCACCTATGGCGGGAGGTGGTGCTGGGGGTGCAGGACAGCAAGGACCCCAGGTGTTCAGCTACAGCAGCAGCTCTGTCATGAGGGCGGGACCTGATGGAGTGTACCACAGCTCAACTACCAGCAGGCAGGCTCCGGGAGGGGTGAGTCAGCTAACTTGTACTGTGCATTCGTGGACACACACCAGCACAGCGTAGCACGCAGCAGTCAGTGCTCCAAAACACTTACATACAGTAGACAGCGGCTGCTCGTGGCATGGGCTATCATGAAGCATTGCGCCGCGCCAACGCAGCCTGCATTTGCAGGTTCAGCAGCTGTACACATTTGTCTTGCATCACCGATTGCTGATTGCGGTTACTGTACGTGTTCTTTTATGCACGTGCCACCGCAGGTGCGTGAGACCCAGAAGACCATCCGTGATGGTCGCACTGGAGCAGAGTCCATGACTATTGCAAGGGGCATGGGGCAGCAGGTGCGGTGCTGGTCGTGTACTTGCTGTTGCAGGCACTGGTTGCTACAGCTGTGCTAGCAGCATCTCTGGTGTTGAAGAGGCTGTGCTGTTCAGCTTGCATGTTGCTTTTTTTGTGCAATCTTGCAAATGACAGCTTGAGTGACTGGCAGCAGCAGCAGCAGCAGAAAAAGCTCAATGTGGCATGTGACCCTGCATGCGTCCTATCGTACTGAAGCAGCTTGTGTGGTGAAGCACACATGCATGCAAGCCAGCGTAGGGATGACGTCTTTGGTGTCTGCTAATTTGCTGCTGCTGCTGCTGCTGCTGCTGCTGTTGCTGCCTTCAGGAGCGTGTGATTACAAGGAGGCGTGATGCAAACGGCCAGCTGATCACAGAGGAGCACCATACAGGTGTGTGCACATCGACCAGATGGTGGTGCTGACTGATGCACCGTGCATGTCTGAAGGCATGCGACTCCTTGCGTCAAGCAGGAGATGCTGTGTATGAGCATGCAAGCCAGTTTCCCAAGTGTCATATCCAGCGTTGTGTCTGGTGCGGTGCTGACGTGGCATAGCTGCGGCCGTGCATCATTTTGAAATCTGCGTTATTTTGATACCTGACAAGACTTGGCGTTATTTTGATACCTGACAAGACTTGGCATCAAGCTTGCATGCAACACCTTGCCAAAGTGCATTTACAAATCACCTGGCTGGTTGATCACACTAAACCCTGTGGACACACACTGCACCTTGCTGAACCTGGTGTGCAGGCATCGACCCCTCATCAGCACACCAGTTTGACCAACAGTGGACCCAGCGTGCACAGCAGACCATGCCTCAGTGGATGCAGGGCCACAGCAGCACACAGCGCATCAGCCCTGGCGGCATGCAGCAGCAGCAGCAGCTGGCCCTACCTCCTGCTGGTGCAGCAGCAGGATCAGGGGCCGCTCAGTATGGCGGTCAGCAGCAGCAGCAGCAGCAGGGGTACTACCAGCAGGGTGGGGCTGGTGGGTATGTGCAGCAGCAGCAGGGTGGGGGTTACGGTAGGCAGCAGCATGGCGGTAGGGGTGGTGGGGGTGGGGGTGTGGATGGCACAGGTTGGTCTGGTGGCTACCACGCTTGAGGCATGGTTTGATGAACGACAGAAGGATTTTGCCTCTGCTGCAACCCTCTGCTGCAACCCTCTGCTGCAACCCGTCACAGTGTTAAACACATGAGTTACAACCATCAAGTGTGTGTTGCGTGCACCTCTGAAGAGCAGTGGTACTGGATGCCTGCTGGAGCTCGTTGTGGCAGCCAAATGTTGGTTTGTGCTTTTCATTGAGCTGTTTTAGGGGTGAGCATGTTGTGCAGCAGGCAGACTACCACTATAATAGTGGCTGCACAGCCCGTGTGACTGTAGGATTCAACATCTCAGCCAGGATTGCTCGCATATTTGTGTTTGTAGGTCTCGTGTGCCGGCTAGTGAGGTGCTGTCTGCAGCTGCAGTTTGGAGGTGCCTTGCGCCACTTGCACAGCTTGCATGGCAACAGGTTGCCCGATTGTGGGTGATAGCTGTTGTCCAGTCCAGAACGCATGCTGTTTTGCCGATGTGGCTTGGCTGGGTCCATCGTGTTTCTGCGGCTGGGCGCCTGTCAGCAACAGCCCATTTTGTCCCTTTCGCTTCAGCCAGCAATGGACCCTTGTATATGTGTTTGTGTTGGGTGATCTGGCAGTGATAGTTCATCAGCTGTGTTGACTGTATGGACATGTAAAATAGGTGATCTGGCGGTTGGTGCCTTGGCTTTCTATTACGTTTGTGAGATGGCCTGTTGCTTGCGCTAGGCTGAGTTGTACTGGTCCGATCCATATTCAGAAGGCTCTGTCTGGCAAGGATCAAGGGTGAGCGTCAAATGTGGCAGGAGACCCTTGATAAAACGTTGCATCTGCACAGGATGCGGCAAACAGACAACCTGTCTGCAGCAAGCTACGAAAGCTGCTGCAAGTAGGGGACCAAGTCACGATGCTACCTGACAGTCCTAGGGCGTTCTGGGACGTTGCATGCAGCACGTCCATCCAACTGCTCTCCCTGACAACACAGTCACTAGCAGCGCATCAGAACCTCCCTCATCTGTACATGCCGCTGCCCACACATTGACTTCGTGACTTGTTGAAGAGGCAAGCTATTGACACGCCCCTTATGCTGTCCCTGACACCATGGAACCTCTCACACACACATGGGCGTGGTGCTGCTTGCAGGTAATCCTACTAGGCTTGATGGGGCTGCTGGACTCACAGCTTTGGTCTGGACGCCTTCTATTGTACTGTGAGGTTGCTTTGTTAGGCTTTCGTTGCCTGGGGTGGCGGTGGGGGACCCAGTGCTAGTTACATTGTGTTCTGTGTTCCAATCTTTGTGTTCCCAGTGTCTCCACAGGAAATCTTGCTACCTCCCCGGTTCCGGGCACTGTCTCACACATGGGCCACGCCTCTGGTTGCAAAGGGCTCTTCACATGCATGCTTGAGGGTCTAGGCCAATGGGCAGCATGGCCCCACCTCCCTCCCCTGGGGGCCTTGGGGCCGTGACACACGTAACCACTGATAACACAGCAAACCACACCACTGACATCACAGCAGACCCTCCCAAACCACTGACATCACAACAAACCCTCCAACACCACCAACAGGTAGTCTCCTGCTGACTGTCCTGGCCAGGACATGGCCTGCTGGGCTGCAGCAGCCTGAGGCTCTTTTGCCTGTCACAGGCTTAATCTAGAAATCTGCACTGCAGTTGCCTGCTGCTGCCAGTGCCTTGCACACTGCCTTGTGCTGGGGCCAGCTCTGACGCTAGCAAAGGGGGTCAAATGGCTTGGCTCCTGACCACCGACCGCCGCGCAGCTGCGGCGGGCCTGCGGGCAACACTGGCCTATAGCAATAGCTGCTCAGCAGGCGGCGACTGCTCTTCTGCTGCCTGTGCTTCTGCTGGCCTGCTGGAACGCACTGCGGCAGTGGCTTGTCACAAGCAGCAGCAGTGCTGCAGCTCAAGGATGTCTTGCCTATCACATGCTTACTCTGCACTGCAGTTGCCTGCTGCTGCCAGTGCCTTGCACACCGCCTTGTGCTGGGGCCAGCTCTGACGCTGGCAGCGGGGGCTGCAGTAGTACGCCGTCCTGCACCCACTGCACTTGTGCCCTTTGCCTGACACGATGCTCTGCTCTGTGGACCCATCCACATAAATGCAGGAGGGGTTGTTGCAGACACCCCGCACGGCAATGGACGACAGCGCCTCACCCGCTGCCTGCATCTTCTGCACCAGGGTGGCGATGCTGCTGCTGCTTCTGTCCAGCTTTGCTGCTTCCCATGCTGCTGCTGCCTCTGCTGCTGCGTGCTGGAGTGCTAGTGGATCGTACCCCGCAGCCGCTAGCTGCTGGGAGACATCTGCGATGCCTAACCACCCCTCACCATGCCCTGAGGATCAACGCAGACCTGTGCCGTAGCCAAGTGCGTTTCCAGCAGCCTGCATTCGTGCAGCCTTTGGCAGTACAGTGCACTGCAGGAGGTGTGCGGCAGCAACTGGCCTTGCCCCGATCAGTGTTTATGTTTGCATGTGTGACGCCCTTGCGTGTGCTGAGCTCCGTGCACCCTGCAGCGTCGGTGCTAGTGTGCACCATGCTGTCCAGCATGGCATGGGCCCCATGTGTGAAACATGGAGGGTCACTGCATCTGCATTCCCAATGCAAAGTCTGCAGCCTCTTGACCGGCCGGGCCTTTTGAGGCTGGGAAGCCTTGGGGGATGCAAAATGCAATAGCACAACGCCCAGCTGGGGTATGGGGAGGCATGCAAACGGATGGCAGATCAACCTGCATTGCAGGGTCACTCTGCTTGGCTTAGTCACCAGCTGTCACGGTACATGCGTGCAACTGCTCTCCTCATCCTACCACATGGTGCACTCATTGACTGTGTGTGTTCAACGTACACAGTGTGTGTGCTGGATTGTGCAACAATGCGTTGCTGGCTTTCAGATGGGGGGTGCTATGTATGTAGTATGTAATCAGCAGGGGAGGCTACCCCCGTAGGGCGAGTGTTGCTTGGGCTGTGGGTTCAATGTCATTGCATTGAAAACCCAGGCTGGGAGACAGCCAGGCCTGGCCAGGCAGATGCGTCTGGCGTGATGAGGCAGTATGGCGGTGTGATACCATGCAGGGCTGAGTCTTGTTGTAACGTTTTAGTAGGGTTTGTTGTGCTGCATGTGAGCAGTGATAACACGCACAGGCAACTGACAGGCTGGCAAACACCCAGGCTGGCAACTTGATGTGGTGGTGGGAGAAGTTGCAGACACCGTCAACTATTGCATGCCCGATGTGATTATGCAAACAAGACGGGGTCGCAGCACATGCACGCTAGACCAGTCTGTCAGATCAGTTTGAATGACTGCATGTTTCAGGGAAGCAGGAGAGACATTCTTTCAGGGTGTGGGAACGCCAGAGGAGGGGTATCGTGCACTTATTGCTTTGCTCGGGCTGAATGCTTGCAGACGCGCTGTGCACTTCGTCAGGAGCACCCGTCTACTGTCCCAACCTCTTGAGCTGTCGGGGGTTTTCCATCGTCCGCTGCTGTGTATCACATCACTCAGTATCAAATATGCAGTTGTGTTTTAAGCTTCTCTTGGCCCCACACTGCTGCTAGGAATCCACCAGCAGCAACAGCAGCAGTACCTGTCGTCGGTGCAGGCCGTGCTGGACAGTATGAGCAGAGATAGCATGGATCCCGGACTGTTGCTGAGGTTGTTGCAAGAGCGGCTAGGACGTAATGGAGGTGGTGGACCAATGAGGGTGCTACCGGAACAGCCGGGAGAAAGGCCCACCGACCCTACCCTAATGGGCAGGTTTGCCAACATGCCCGGGTTCCCGGGTATGGGAGGCCTGGCTGGGGACGCTGCCCCACCGTCCAACGACGAGAGTGACGAGGGCAGAAGCAGAAAGTACA
Source organism: Desmodesmus armatus (assembly GCA_007449985.2). NCBI lineage: Eukaryota > Viridiplantae > Chlorophyta > Chlorophyceae > Sphaeropleales > Scenedesmaceae > Desmodesmus > Desmodesmus armatus. Next base: position 18,543 of record VIIQ02000216.1, read on the forward strand.
GGAGTGGGGGCTGGGAGCTTACAGGGCCCATGGCCTCCTTCCCCAACACCCTCATCCATACGCCCAACCCCATGGTAGGTGCCCTCACCACTGCCTGCCAGCAGCATCTGCAGTTTCTGTCTGTCTTTCTCTTTGTGGAGATTCTAATCTGCATTCATGTACAGGGGAACAGTCGAAGAAAGCGGTAAAAGACGTCTCCAGGCTGGCCTTTTGTCATTGGCTCTGCTGTTGTTTTTGCTCACAGGTACCTCTCAAGTTTGAGCAGCCGCCTGGGGAGTGGGGAGGTGAGCAGCAGCAGCTGGGTGCATGCCCCCCATGCCGGACAACTTTGTCAGAGAAGCATCAAAGCAGCCCAGTTTGCATCTTATCTAGTCAAAGCGCGCAGCCAGCATTCAGCAGATAGCCTCTCTTGCAGCCAGCTGTTCCTCTGGCAATGGTCTTTTTGCTGTTTCGTCCGAGTACCTATGTGTGTGGCTCTTACTAAAAGTCGCCAAGAAGTTGCAGTTGACTCACACCATGCTGTGCTGTGCTGTGCTGTGCTTCTTTCCTTATTTGCTGCAGCCTTATCAGTCATCAGCACGGAGCTGCACAGCATGGAGTCCTTTGAGGAGGACTTTGTGAGCAAGGAGGTTATGCGCGCACACATGAAGGCACTGGATGCGTACAGCTGTGTCAGCTGGGAAGAAGCTGTACAGATAGCGCAGCAGGTGAGGCGGTGTGTGGCTTCTCCCTCTCTTATACTCTCACTCTCACTCTCTCCTCACTCTATCTTATTATCAGTGGACAGCAGCAGTTGGTGGTGATGCGGGCACACATGAGGGCCCTGGAGGCATACAGCTGCATCATGTGAGAGGAGGCGGTACATATAGCGCAGCAGGTGGCGGTGTGCCCCCCCCCCTCTACATCTCTTCTTTCTTCCTTATGACTTTGTACCTAGCAAAGGGCAGTGTGCAATCAGCTGGGGCTAACGGACGGGGCTGATGGACGTACACATAGAGGGCCGTGGAGGGGAGAATGTACAGGTGTGCCACCTTGGAGGAGGCAGAGCAGAAAGCACAGCAGATGAGATTTTTGTGGGCAGCAGCAAGGGCTTATGGTCTGAGCGTACTTCAGAGCAGTGCCCAGCAGCTGGTGCTTGGCACCAGAAAGTCAGCCGCAGAGTAACAACCCTCTGTGTTACCGCACCGCCTCATACAGATGCAACAGACGGCATGTTTCCTGCTGGTGCTGCTTGTTTTCAGGCGCTGGCCATCTCTCCAATTTGTCCCGAGGCCTGCAATGTGCTGGCCCTAGCCAAGGCCAACACTTATGAGGAGGCTCTGGAGTTCTACAACAAGGCAGAGGAGCTGGGACCCAAGGTAGGGTGGGGTGTTGTGGATTGGAGTTGGGGAGATTGGGGGCAAAGAGCAGGGTGGGGGGCGGGGGGGTCAGGCCAACACGTATGAGGAGGAGGCAATTTGATCGTGTAAGAAGGCAGTGTAGCTGGCGCTCAAGGTGAGTTGGGTGTGAAGAGTGGAGTTGTGGGGGTTTAGGGTGCGTTGGGGGCTGGGTGTCACGCCAACACATACGAGGTTGCTCTTGAGGTCATAACGGCGTAGGAGCTGGGGCCCAAGGTATGGGCAGGGGTTCAAGGGGTGGGGTCAATTTTGGCATCCTGGGGCCAAGGTTTGGGATTGTAGGACATGTAGGACTCATACAGTATGACTTCTGAAGGGGGATTCTGGGCTGCCGCTGCCGCCAGAGGCGTTGAGGGAACTGTTGGCTGTGGGGTTGCGGGGTGGGACTTTGGGCTTTGGTCAGCACCTGAAAGGAACAATGGAGCCCCCTATACACAAGCAGCAGGGCTCAAAGCTGATGCTGCTGTGCCCCAAGTGATCTTCGCTCAAGCTGCTGTGCAGGTGCTTGAGTCTCTCTCAGTGTGTGTTGAGAGCATCATGCTCAACTTTGACATTGTGCTGCTCATGTTCCTACGTGTGTTGTGTGCTGCTGTTGCAGGTATTGACCCCAGACTGCTGGTTGGAAATGACAGAGGAGCACAACTGCTGGCAGCACACACCCTACAGGGCATACTACAGGGGGCTGTATGGAGTCGCCAACACACTGCGCAAGATGGGCAGGTGGGTTGCCTGATGGTTGTTGGCGTCTGATGGTTCTGATGGTTGTTGATTGCAGTGCAGAGGGTCGACACTCACAGGACGGGCCTTGGGAGCATGGCTTGGTACATGCGGAGTGATGATTGTTTTTGGCTTGATGTTTGGACACCCCTCTGCCGGTTTGGGGCAGGCGCTACCCATGTGACATGCTTGGCGGCCAACCTAATGTTAACATGAGGCAAGTTGCTGGACGGACACGGCAGCCCAAAGCAACACACTCGTGGAAGTTCTGTTCGCTGCTGTCTGGCGCTGTTGACTGCACCACACCCGTTTGCAGTCCTATTTGGGTATCATCAGGGGGGGCGGACTCCCACTGGCTGGGCACACACAGCGCAACCAGGCGAACCCAACTGCCGGGGGCCCAAGGCAAAGCCTTATTGAGATGCGCCTAACACCCCTATCTATCTATTTTTGCAGGTATAATGAGTCGTTTGCTGCATATGAGCGGCTGCTGTCAGCTGACGGCAACTGGTACAGCTGGAGCAGCTACGTCAACGTGATGGCAATCTACCCCTTTGTGCTGCTGGGAGCCAAGGGACCAAGGGTGAGTGAGGGAGAAGCCACAGTCCTTCGGTCGGGTGTCGGTTTTGGGGGGAGGTACATGATGAATGGGCAATGGGTCGTGCCCAGAAAGGGTCTGGCTGTTCTTGAATGCACCCCATGTGCAAGCGTCTGGTCCACACTAGCCAGGTGTACAGGAGGCGTGTCTGACAAGTGTTGATAGCCGTCGTTTTGCCGCTCTACCATGCATAGTGCTCAATGGTGTCACCGTGATTGAGGCCCTACATGACCCCCTCCTGTCGAGTTTTTGCATCTGCATGCCGGCATATCATCAGTTGTACGAGAAAGGTACTTATAGGTTTGGCCAATGTGTCGCCGCCCCTTCAGGCCGTGCTTGAGTACATGCGCAACTATGCTCACACTGAGGAGCACTTCGCGTACATCAGTGGCAGCGTGTACTGGACTGGAGCATACGTGCTGGCAGACCTGCTGCTGACGGAAGGTGGGCAGGGGGGGGGGTGTTTTAGGTACAAACTATCGCCTGTCAACCGTGCAATTCCTTCTGCAGCTTGCTTCTATGCCTGCTACAGTCTGTAAAAGAGGCTGTACCATGTCGTGCAGACATACGATGTATTCAGCATACGCTGTGGCATGCTGTGACAAGCTGTGCTGTGCTGGTGCCTTTCATGCTGGTGCAGCCAAGGGCACATCTGTCAGGGCTGAGGGTGCCAAGGTCACACGGGATGACAACTGGGCTGCTGACGGTTTGGACCTCTCCAAGCTGCCTGTTGACGGCCGGGGCAATGACTACAGGAGTGTGAAGAGTGAGTAAACGGCAGTTCTGAGAGAAAGGGGAAGTTGTTTGCCACGCACAAATGTGATGATTTTCTGAGATGGAGGCCTGTGTGCTGGGTGCGGCAGTGTGAATGAATGCAGGGACGGTTTCTGAGCCCTGAATGGGCCCTTCCAGACTTTATCCCGGGGGATAAAGTCTTTGCAATGACATCCATCAGCAAGGCGCAGCACTTGACACAGGTGTTTGTCGCAGCAAGCTTTGCCAGCTCTGCAATGGCCCCCAGTATGCGCAAGCACACCATGCAAACTGAGCTATGCTTGCGGTCTGCGCTCTGGCTGATTTCCTGTTGCTGCAGCCCGCCCCCTGTTTTGTTTTGTGCACACCTACTACGAGGCTGTTGACTTCCTGCTGGGGGACAAGGCGATGCTGCCGGGCGTTGGCACCATCTGCGTCGGAGGTGGCAAGACCATGGCGGCAGCCAGCTTTGCATACACAATGGGGTGCGTGTGAAAGGTATTGCGCAGCTGCTAAGTCCCAGTAGGGGAGGGGTTGTTGTGTGGGTGTTTGCAAGACAAGCAACGGCATGGCCCACTTGAGTGGAGCATCAGCAGCAGCTCCCCGTTCAATTGGGCGGTTGCACTGCATGTATCACAACACTTGGGGTGCATGGAGGCCTGCGCTACGTGCTGGGGTACAAATGCTAGTCGTTGCCTCTGAAGGGAGGGCAAGGCTTGACACCTTTGCACAAGCTTGCTGGGAACAGCTTGGGATGTGGGGCTGTGTTGCTTGCATGGATCCCAGCGTCATTGACAATGAGCACTATCTTCTGGCTGGTAGCCCAGACTCGTCAATTCGCCATATTACTTACTGTTTGTGACAGTGCGTTTGCCAAGTCACAACAACAGTAACGAGTTGTTCAGCACTTCCTCCCTTCTTACACGCATCATCGCGTGTCTGCAGGGCGCAGTGGCGCAGCAACCCATCAGTGTTGGAGCGTTTGCGTCGGTACCGCAACACCTACGAGGTCAGGGCGCTGACCCAGGACCTGCGCAACCCCCGACTGAAGATTGACCTCCAGGAGCTACGGCAGTACATGACTGCACCTGGGGGATTCCACACCAAGGCGCTGGAGAGGGAGGTTGGGTGCGTACATGCTGCTGCTGCTGACGGTTTGCTGAAGTGAAAGCTTGCTGCAGGATGTATGTGTGCGCACAATGTGAGTACTTCAAACAACAGGTGGTGCATTTGTGTGCTAGATGTTTGGCTGCTACTGGCGCCACGTTGTGTGGGCGCCCAGCTGACTGCTTGGTCCCGTTGGGCCATGTCAAGCAGCGATCAGCACGATGACGTTGGACCATTCTGGGGTTTTGCTGTGCTATCGCTGAACTGGATTGAGGCCTACGGCTGTGTGTGAGTGGGTGTACGTTGGTTGATGCCATCACTTTGCTGCAGGTCTCACGCCCGTGTCAAGTCCCTGATGTACACCCTGCTGGATCTCCCTGATGGGCGGGAGTTCGGCAAGAATGAACTAAAGGTGTGTGAAAACTTCTGTGGTTGCATGACGGTGGATGACATCACAAGCACCTGTTCTTGAGTGAAGTTGCCCTTGTGCACAATCTATAACCTCTCGCATCACACGCAATGCACAGCATACTCCTCCCAATTCTGCATATGCAACATGGCCACAGAAATGTAATGTTATATATAGTGTGTAATGATTTATGTAATGTTATGTGTGTGTTGTTTCTGTGCCGCTCAGGTGCTGAAGTGGCTGATCGATGCTGATGTGCCGGTGACTGACACACACCCGCAAAGCCCCTATGACCAGCCCCTCCACATGGCCTGCTACCAGGGCTATGGCCCTGAGGCTGTGAAGCTGCTGCTGGCTGCTGGTGCTGACCCAATGATGGCCAATAAGCACGGCCTCTCGGCACTCGGCATGACAGCCAACCAGGTAAGAGCGGGTTTTCCTTTTAAATCTAGATCCAAATCCAACGATCAAGGCATTTGGTCAAAATCCCAGTCAACGGGTACATGCAACAGCTGGCAGGTGAGCACCCCGTTTAGGAAGTGGCTATATGGGTGAGCCTGTTGTGGGGATGTGCTGTCGCGCGACTCGTGCGGCACGCAAGCAGTGTTTGTTTTATGCTGCTGCGTTTCTCCCCGTGCAGGGCAACTGGCGGGAGATGCAGGCCATTTTACAGGCGATGCCGCAGCTGCTAACAGCCAATGCAGGTGAGGGAACTACTTTTTGAATTGTGGTTACATGGCAAGAGTCTGACACAGATTGGGTCAGCAGCATGGCGTGTTCTTCTGCAGCGCACAATGCGCAGGGGTGGCAGCGGGACCAACACCTGTAGGTACCTCTGTGACCAGATGGAAGCCTGCAGCTGCCTCTGTGCAACATCGTGCCTGGGTTTGTCACCTTGCCTGCATTGCGGACCCTGCCCACGTCTTTGGTGACACCACAAGTGGCGCCTGCACCCACACACAATGCCTGTCATTCCCGCGAATGCTGCCGCCACCAATCTTGCGTCTTTACTGCTGTTGTTCACACGATGCGACAGGTACTGTCAAGTACAGCAAGCCTGACATGTTTGGTCCAGTGGCCCTCAAGAAGCTGACTGTGCCTGAGGCCATCCTCATGGACCTCTTTGGGTCATCCTGCCTGCCCTGCCTGTCGGTACGTGGAGACGGCTCTCTCTCCAGCGCAGCTGTCGTGCTACACCTTTGATGTCACAGAGTTGCTGATGTCGTGCGCTCACGTCCTGCATCCAGGCGCCAGGGTTTACTGCCACGTGTGTCGGTCAGTCAGGCCAACAGCACAGGGATACATGGTACCCGCCCAGAGGCAGGTTTAGGCATCGGCATGGGCGTAGTGTAGAACTGTAGCACGGAAGCTTTGTGTTTTGACAACACAGTTTTTAAAATGGCTGCTGACCCTGCTGCATGCTTTCTTTGTCCTGTTGCACTGTGTGTGTTGATGCAGGGTGGTCCCAAGTGCATGCGCTGCACTGGTGGCATCCCACACAGCCCGCACGCAGACTTCTTCAAGTGTGCTGACATGCTGATAGCAGAGGCAGACATGCGCAAAATTCACCCTCAAGTGCTGCACGAGATGGAAGGTGGGCGGCTTTTGCTGGATTATGCTAGAATGTCAGTGGCTAGAAGCCTGGCATGCACTCTGTTCAGGGGTGTTGTATGCACATGTCTCGGCTGGATCTTGGGCTAGACTCAAGCACACTATCAGATTACAGGTATTAGTGATGCGGCCAGACGCTCAGGTGCGTGGCTGCCATTCAGGCAATGGAGTCACTGCTGCCCATGCAGAGCAACAGCAGGGCTGGTGCACCCTGTTGGTGAGACTGGCATATGAGGGCTTGGCGGCTAGCGACCCCAATCCTGGTTGTCCACCAACAGCTAGAACCGTGCATTTCTTGCCAGCAGCCAATCCAATGCCTGCGTCTACTGTGTTGCATTGCAGGGGCTGCAAAAAATATGGGTCCCGGCTCTCCCTGGTCCAAGCTACAGAAGTACATCCTGCGGGCCCTAGACAAGCAGAAAAAGGCACCGGCAGCCAAGAAGGACCCCGCAGCAGCGTCCGCAGGCGCCTCCAGTAGCGCAACCCCAGCAACCAGCAGCGGCAGTAAAAGCAGCAAGCAGGGCAAGGCTGCAGCGTGTGCTCAGGAGCAGCCGCAGGTGCAGTCGCAGCCAGGGCCTGGTGTGCGGCAGTGTTGGGGATGTGGGAAGAAGCCGGGTGCTGATGAGTCGCTGCAGAAGTGCAGTGGATGCAAGAAGGCGCTATATTGCACCAAGGAGTGCCATGTGGCACATTGGAAGGCGCACAAGGCAGATTGCAAGAAGTGGCAGCAGGAGAGGGCGGCTGGTGCTGGTAGCAAGTGATCAGCTGGGGTTGTTTGTTGGGTGTTGCGTGTCTAGAGAAGGGTGGGTCCGATCGGATGCTGTGTTGCGTGTGGTGGGGTTTGTGTGTGGCTCCATGTACAGGGGTTGGGTATGCCTTACTGTCGCCTGTTGTGATTAACACAAGGTCATTATTCTGTTGTTGCTTGGTCGCCCTGCATCGTCCTCTGACGGTTTGCTGTGTTTTGTGAACACACGCCACCTGACACAGTCTGTACATGTCATGTGCCGTGTCGGATGATTACTCGCAGCTTGACAATGTGACTCTACGAGCATTTACAGCAAATACATCTGTCACAGTGTGTGTGGCTGGTCGATCAACACGCACATGCCGTAATTTTGATACACTATCTTGTCATAATGGTATCTGTGTAGGTGTAGTGATGATGTACCAGGTGCTTGTCGGTTGTGCTGCATGAGGTTGCGGCATGTTCGTTGGTTTGGTGGTGGCTGACTCCAGGGTCCACTTTTGATGTGAAGGTGACGCAATGCATCTGCGAGAGACACACTTCCCTTCGCATGAGTCATTGGTAGTAGCAATTGTCAATGGCTCAAGTACTGGTCAGTCAATTTCACGAGGCAGATCATGAGGCAGATCACGAGGCAGACCAAGGTTTTCAACCGGCCACATCTTCAAGGTGGCAGCCTCATATGCTTGGTGCCACCTCATGTGATCTCCTCTACAGCCTCCACCAGCTTGTTGTACATGATGCGACTGTTGCCTAAGCCCGTTGTGTGCGCCTGCTCCAACTCAGCCATGAGTGTCTCCAGCTCTGTCTGCAGATAGCAACGCAACAAACAAGGCCAAGGGTTGCATTGCTTGTGCAGACAGAAGTTGGCAGCAATACTACTGCTACTTTACTGGATCATGGCCTTGCCTGATCGCCCCGGGCGAAGAAGTTCTTGTGTGCTTGTGGCTTGCAGACCTGATGCTACAGCGAAGCTGGCTGTCGATCGGTAAGGCCATGTGCGCAAGCTGCAACAAGGATGTCTGCCTCAAAACGATCAGGGCAGTCAGGTTTACCTTCTTGCTGGGTTCCTTGTCCGCATTATGGACAAGGAACCTACCAAGAAGGTATATCTGACTGCCCTGATCGTTTCGAGGCAGACATCCTTGTTGCAGCTGCGGCAGTGGGGCACTGTGTCTCTGTAGCATCCTGTGCAACAGACAGAAAGAGGGTGGCAGCCTGATTGTCTCTGGGAACGCGGCAGGGGTGCTTGTGTCATGCACAGGCTGTAGTGAAGGCAGCACGGTGCTGGGGCCAAGCTGGCTGTTGATTGTGATTGCAATGTGCGCAAGCTGCAACAAGGCGCAAGCTGTCCAGGCAGGGCACACTGTGCCCTCGGAGGAGACTGAAATAAAGGCAAGCAGGAGTCACCTTGTGTTGGCAGGCGCCTCCATCTTGGTGTCGCCATCAGCCACAGTAGGGGGTGGTCTGCTTGGTGTCACCCACCTGTGTATGGGCAGCAGCAAATAGTGATGGTGTGTAAAGCACAACAAATGGGGCAGCGCGCATATGCAAAGCTGTTCAGGTGCAAGCCATTGGCAAAGCTGTTGAGGTGCAACCGCCTGTGCATGGGCAGCATGTGGTGTGTAAAGCACAACAAATGGGGCAGCGCGCAATTTGCAAAGCTGTTCAGGTGCAAGCCGTTCAGGCAGGGCATATGAGCAGGCTGCAGATGTTGACAATATGGGAATAAGCAGACAGGCAGTCACCTTGTTGGCAGGCGCCTCCATCTTGGTATCATCATCAGTCACAGTAGGAGGGGTCTGCTTGGTGTCGATCACCTGCCAGGTGCACAGTGTGCATGGCCGATATGCGGTGGCGGTGTTTGCCGTACACGTGTGCTGTCGCACCGTGTAACGACACGTGTGAGCCACCGTGTCTGAGACGGTACACGTCCCTACACGTGTGGTTTCCGCCAGTACACGTGTCGCCAAGGCTGGGGATGTGCTTGTGCAGATGTGGCTTTTCACAGGCGGGTGGTTAACACAGCTGATGAAGCTTATAAGCACTCCACAGGTGACTCTGGCGTCGGCGGTGTTGGTTGCATCATCCCAATTGTAATCGCCTTCGAAGGTGTGCCTTCTCAATGTTTCAGTACAAGCTCATGACCAACAGTGCAACACAATTGACCAATGCATTGACTGCAGGCATGTGATTTGATATGAGGTCTTCATGCAAACTCAGACGCAAGACACCCACGAGCCTGTCAACATGTCATTGTGATTAGATTGAGATTAGATCCTACTGACTGCCAACACCACCAGCATCCTGTGCCAGATACGATGCACAGATCGTCATCCACCAGCAATCTTGCAGCAAGACATAGCTGTACAGCTGTTACATTTACTCACACCAGCGAATTTGCCAACAAGTTGCAGCTGGCTGGAGCTGCAGATCCCCACACTACACCAAAACAACCACTAATTGGTGCTCCACATGACTGTTGCAGCTGCGTGTACTGTTGCCAACATCACCAAATGCTGTGGCGCACCAACTGCTGCTTGCACTGCATGGAACACGCAGAAGCATGGCTGCCAACTTCATTTTCAGGCTGCCAACTTCAATGTGAGGCCTGCCCACAGGAGGCCTGCCAGACACCCTGCCAGCAGGAAGCTTGTACAGACCCAATCGAAAGTCAAGGAGGGTGGAAGGGTAGAGCATGGCATGGCGCCGAACACATCAGGGCAGGGCACAGCACACGCGACAGTGTCAGCACACAAAGCGGCGACTAGCATGCGCAGGTTTCAACGCCAACAGCCACAGGAGTCAACAATGCTCTCCTCCTATCCCAGCTTCCTTGTAATGGCTGCCTGTTCTGTTGTTTTGCCCCCATGCACTTCTTGTCCCCCTTTGTCTCACCCCGTTCCAAATCCTGACAGCTGGCTGCTGCCAACTGCTCCCAACACACAGAGCACTCGGCTCGCAAGGCCCCCACCTTGTGCCACAAACACCCCAAAGCCCTGCAATGCAACGGTGTCAGGCTCAGCACTGCACCCAAACCATGGCATGTGTTGATGCTGCTGACAGCCGATGCTTGCTGGGCAGGCCCTGACCCAGTCCAACATGCAGATAGCTCTGGACCCCACGCTTTGCTGCCGCGGCCGCTGAAGTCAGCGCCCGTCCCTGCTGTTGCTTCTTTCTTACCTTCCTCTGCCTTCACTCTGCCAGAGCACACGTTAGTGCTGCTGTGACATGCCAGGAATGCTGTGCTCGAGGTGGTGTTGGAGCAGCTGGCACCACACAGGGCGGTCATCAGGACCCTGCAGAGACAAGGAACATGTGCAGCAGCAGTGGCAGTTTGCAACGGCAGCAGCAGCACATGGCAGTCAGCAGCAGCGCCAGCACTGGCAACGCTCAGTTGGCACATGAACTCGCAGCATTCCTAGGCAAGATAAGCAGCAATGAAGCAGATTTGCGAGCTACCCAGATGTGTGCTCACCAGCAACCGGGTTATACTGCTGTCATGATGTTCACAATCAACACATAGACAGGACAAGCAGAACATGCTCCGAACAGTACTTTTCCATGCCAACACGTGTTGTGCACACCTGGCAAGTCAAATTGACTCGGTGTTCGTGACCCCAACAGGTGAGTTCTGTCAGCTGCTTCAGGTGTGTCAGCTGTAGCAGCAGCGCCCGGTGTGCAGCTGGGGTGATGCGCTTCACCTGCATGTAGAGCTTTTGTAACCCAGTGAGCTGACAGACCGCCTCAACAACGTTGCCTGTAGTATCCGTAACTGTGAAGCTCAGCGTGTGCAGCCCACTCAGTCCTGGGAGGGAGGCTAGCAGGTCTTTGGTGTTGATGGGAGGGGTGGCCCTCCCAGCCGCCAATTTGAGAGACTGTAAGCCAGGGCAGCAGCTGACAAGGGGGCTGCTGCCAAAGGGTGTTGCATCACTTGGATATGGCAGCCAATCCACATCTGTGATATCTAGTGCCGAACCAATGGGCCCCCGGGGGCAGACATCATGCTTGACAAGAAAACGTGATATCTAGTGCCGAACCAATGGGCCCCCGGGGGCAGACATCATGCTTGACAAGAAAACTTCAAAGCACATATCCCAAGCAGCTTGTTCCACAACGTTACCGGTCCGTGGCTGAACTTCCACGCCCACTGCAAGGCAACAGACACATATGCTTTGAGTATTTGTGCGCGCAGAGGGCTACCAGGATTTTCAAATAGGCATGAGTGGTGCATCAGCAAATTCTACATGCGGAACCGTGCCTCAAACGTCATTCTTTCGCTGCGGCCGTAATGGGTGACGGGAAAAGGGTTTCCTCATCACCGCTTAGAGGTGACGGCAAAGCCTTAAACGTCACCCCCCACTGGTGACGGCATGTGTAATACCTATCTCAGCAGCACACATCAAGCTGCGGTTGTCGCTGCAGCACTGCAGCACTGCCAGCAGGCAGGGGTCCGGCAGTGCCAGCAGCAGAGACCGATGTGTGTCGTTAAGTTCCATCCTGTAGAACAGCAACACACACACATAAGCAGCATGCGGTGATGGCAGTTAAGACCGGAGACGGGTGCCAAGCATTAATTGTAAGGTGTGAGCACAGCCTGGCAGAGGGACAGCCATGCAGCCACCTGCGTTACCTGAAGTGGACAACTAATTTCTGATTTGTGCCTCAGATTGTTGCCTTGGACGGACGGAGGTAGTGGACGTGCTGTCCAGAATGTGATCTGTTCAAATCAAGCAATTTTCACATCTATGAAGGATTGATCGAGGGGAATGCAGTGATGACTGAGCCAAGCATGCATGTTTCAACTTCACCCATGAACATGAAGGATTCCAGCAGGGCCCAACATCAACAGACGATGATACCATTTCTTGCATTCCACAGAAAATCCACTTTTACAAGCCAACAACGTCTAGCGGTCGTTGCCGCATGTTGTTCACCTGGGGTCAGTTGCACACATGCTGGATCAGTCCCTCGCAGAGCTCTGCACTCATCTCATCTGAGCTCTTCGGTTCTCTGATCGGTCCTGCACAATATTTCAGTTTCTGGACGTTTAGATATGCCACTATGTTTCGACTGGCTCCTGCAGCACAGCACAGCAACAGCAGATGGCAGCAGCACGCCAGAGCATGCCGTCCCAAGGTCGCTGGAATCCAACACCAGCAAGGTGGCAGGCCTGCCAAAGCTGCTTCAGCCCCAGCGCACTCACCCAAACCCGAAGGCAGCAGCCACCACCAGCATCAGCACAAGTACAGTTGACAGCAGGACAAGCTGGGAGGAGACAAGGCAGGAGGCAAGCCCTGCAAACAAGCTTCACTTCAAGACAGTCACGGACCTCAACAGCGGGGCTCTTGCAGCGGAGCTGTCTTGGCATGTCCGCCTGGAGCAACAGCCAGCACGGCTGGCTGTCAAGCTCAGCAACAGGCACAAGACCCGTGTCACATTTGAGGCACAGGTGTCCCTGAGGCAAGTGCTGCTGTTGTGCAGCTTATGTTGGTGCCAATGCAGATGCCCTTTGCCTGGCCTGAACCGCGTTGAAGTGCTCACCTGCAGGACAGCCACAACCAGGGCAGCAGAACAAAGCAGCTTAGGACCTGTGCCTTGCATCGGCGCAAAAACTGAATTTGATTTGCACAGCAGCACCATGACACCACCCAATGCTTGTGTACAGTCCCTGCCCCCCTGGCAGGCTGCTGTTCCTACGCTGGATGGGTTTCACCAGCGTGACAACAGTGGTTCAGGCACAGCGGGTGAGACACTACTTGGTAGTTCTTGGTGGTTGCTTCTCACTGTTGCTGCTGGACTGTTTTCTGCGTGCTGCAGGAGCTCAGCACTACTCAAGCTGGCAGGCAGTCCACAAGGCATCCACTCAGCAGCCCTGCTTATCAAGCCGTTGAGGGCAGGCAGCAGCAGCGGCACACACGGGAGGACCTACCAACTGCAGTTGCAGACAGACAACAGGTGCAGCCAGTACGTCCCTACAGCCACAGCAGGTCGGGCGCAAGCGGCGTCAACCAGCGCAACACCGCAATGCAGTCGCCAGCCAGCAGCAGCAGCGGCAACTCCCTGGGCACCGCAGGTCTGCAGGCACCAAGCCCTGCTCTGGGGCTGGACAGCAGTGTCATGCCGGCGCCACAAGCCAGCAGCACTGCAGCCACCACCAGCACCAGCCCAGCGCTCTCTCGCCAGCGCAGGCGCAGGCAGCGGCAACAGCAGTCGGTGGCAAATAAGCAGACCCACACTGCAGACTCATTCCAGCTCAGCACAACAGCATCTCTCATAACAGAGCAGGCAGCAGCTGCAACACAAGGTGCACCTAGTCCTGTCATCAGCCAGGGTGCCGGACCGCAGGCAGCTAGCAACAGCATGGCCGCACCTCTGGCCATCAACCTGCAGGTAACTGGCCCTAGTCAGCACACCAGGCGTGTCCCACAGCAGCCTGAGGTGCCTGCAGGAATGGGTGGGAGCTCAGCAGGGGCTGCTGCAGGACTGTCGCAATTGCACTGGGAGGTGGGGTGGAACTGGAAGGCAGGGGGCCCTGTTGCTGCCGTCAGCAGACAGCTAGACCCCACCACCAGCAGCAGCGGATCAGGCGCAGGCTTGTTGGCAGTGCAGCAGTTCAAAGCAGTCTATGATGTCAAGGCACACAGCTATACGTTGACCGCTGGTGGCGCCGGCTGGAACGTGACTGTGGCGATACCCACGCATGCCAAAGGTTTTGCGGGTCTGGTACCTAGGGTGTGGACGCGCGGCTGCCGGCCAAAGATCACATTGTCTTTGGTGCCAGAGCTGACGTGTTTCTAGAAGTGGCATGTCTGAGCATGGTGCTGCTGTACTGTTTGTAAAAGTTCTGTCCCGTGCTGTGTTCTATGGCATCCGGCGAGGTGGTGTGGTGCACATGTGTGCTATTTGGGGCAATGCACTTGTGTGTTGTGTGGTGACTCCACCAGCAACCAGCAGCATTACTGTTGCTGATGGGGTGCAGACATTGAATGATACCAGTGGCCATGTGCAACTGGCCAGCAATCCTCTATCTTCTTCACATTTGGCTGGCCATTGAACATCAACTCAACAGTTGTACATGTGACAATTACACAGGGAGAGCTACACAACATGGTAACAGCTTGGACTTTCCTGGCAACCGTAGACACCACCACATCAGCTGTCACAGCAGGGCCTGCAAGTTGACGTTGAACGTCAACAGGTTAACCTGCAGGCGCCAGCACAGACAAGTCGATCCTGCACCTGCTGCCAAACACACGGAGTGTGACCCTGCAATCAAGCAGGACCGCCAACACCCATGGTTTGTGAATAGGAGACTTTGCATGTTGTCAAACGCCACCTTTGCCGAACCACCCACTGTCGGCACATGTTCGCACGCAGACACCAACATTGCCACACCATACCAGCATGCCGGACTGACCAGCAGAGCAGCTGCCGATTGCCACATCCTTCACACACTCTTAACCTAGTGTACAGGAGACAAGGCCAAAACCTGGCAAAGGCTCAAATAACAAGTGTCAAAAGTCATCAGCCACCATGCATGATGCATGCATGGCAGCTCCAAAGCCACAACCACCTGCCCGGGCAAACGAGCTGCATATTCTCATACAACACACAGGCATGCCTGTCCTGCAGATGAGAGTCCTGCAGATGCCTGCAGGATGATGATGATCTGTCAGCCACTCAAAACAGCCAAAGCCTATCTTACAAGGCTAGTTGCGAATGCAACAGCTGCCTGTCACTGCTCCACAACTCGTAAGTCACTGAGGCGCTACGTTGGCAGCGCCATCAATCATGCCATGTCTTCTGCTGCTGCTGATGGTACTGTATGCGACCCAGCTGCTGCTTGCGTGAGACCCAACCTTTGCACAGCTTGATGGCTAGCTGGCAGGCGGAAATGGGAACCTTCAGGGCTGCACCGCATGCACACAGCGTTGGCCAGGGCATGCATCAAACCCCACAGCAGCACACAGATGCTGCCACGTCGATCCCGCAAACAGAGCAAGGGATGGCTGCAGCCAGAAAGTCACCAGACACTCACAGGCTCACACATAGCGCACACCACTCGCACACACGCTGTGCGTACAGTCAGCACAGCACAGCCACACATGCTTGGTGTAACCAAACCACAAAGTCATAGAGCCATCACACACACCTCACCCCACGGAAACCTCTGCACTATGCTGAGCGCTGTCAGGAGGACGTTATGGACCTTCCGCAGCTGTGACATCAGCGGCGACACATACCAAGCAGTCAACAACTGTCAAACAACCATGATAAAGGAAGGCACTGCCTATGGAAGGAAGGCACTACATATGGTACAGACAGGCTGCTGCCTGCAAAGCTGCAACACCAGCAGCAACAACCCACCATGCTGGCACTGCGTCAAGAGAACGGCACCTCCGCACCACACAGCACACGCTCTGCAGCACACACCATGCCGCTCACACACACACACACTGTCCAATCGCTTACCCGCAGCTGCCGAGCTGTCTTGGCGCATGCATCAGGAATTTCAATCCCAATCCCCACCACGGCACCGCCTCGTGCTGGTGCTGTTCTGCCACCCCAAAACAATTTCCTTGAAGTCCGCGGCCCTCTACACAGGACAGCACAGTCGTGGCTGCCTGGCACACACATGGGCAACGAACACTGCTGCCCGCAACCACCCCACTCCTGCATCAATCAGGGAGCCTGCCTTTCACCTCAATGAGTCACATAGCGTGGTACAGATCCTTTGCCACATACACAACCGTACCAGCCCTCAAACAGCACCCATGATGGCTGCGCGCAGAGCACGCCACTGCCAAGCTGCCTGTGCTCGCCCTTGCAGCATCCCGCTACCGCCGGCGCTGCATGCTGCTGCCGCACTGACGGTAGCAGCTGCTGTGGCCACAGCTGCATGCTGCTTATGCTGCCATGACACTGACGGCAACAGGGGCTGCTGAAGGGACGTCCTCGGACAGGCGGGGCTCTGAGGCCATGAACACCTGCAGCGGAAGCAGCAGCAGCAGCAGACAGACAGACAAGATGACCTAGAGCTCAGCAAACAGACAGCACACTGCATCCACAGCCTGTCTGCATGCAGCCCCTGTGGACGGCCTAGGAAGCAGCAGCAAGCTGGTGTTGTGTGTGCTTGCACTGTGATGCTGTACCTCCCACCCGCTTGCTTCACACACCACCCCAACATGCATACCAGCCATGCCCAAACCACTAACACGCGCCGACATGCATGCACCTAGAGGGATGTAGATGTGCTGTTCAACACCCACACCAACTGCAGTACGCCTGCTCTGCTGGGCGATGCCACCTACAGCACTGCCAGTCCGCTGCAGCAAAAACAGGCAACCCTGTCTCACCTGTGGCAGCACCTCCCGCAGCTGGTTGAAGCCAGACACCACCAGATCTGCCCCCGCCACCTGCTGGTGTGGCGCATGCTGCGCTGCCAGCACCGGTGACACCAGCACGCTGAAGATGCCCATCTCATGCGCTGCTGCCACGTTGCGCACAGAGTCATCTATGAATATGGTGGAGGAGGGTGCGGCACCGAGCTGGTCCAGCACAAGCTGGAAGCACTGCTTGTTGGGCTTGCACAGCACGGGCTGCTGCTGGCTGACCAAGCCGGTCTGGCGACCTGTCTTCATGATGTTCTCAAAGCACCAGATGCTCTGCAAAAAGAGGACAATCACGGGGCCACACATGATCAACGTCAAGACTACACAAGCAGGAGCCCAGGAGAGGACAGGCCGTAGCGCTTCAGGTGATGAGCTGTCTGCCAGGGAAATTTTCCTGCACCCTTATCCATTCCGAGCGCGATGCACGTGACCATATTATATTGCACGCGCACTGTTGCTGGTTTGCTTGCAGCTCCCTCACACTGATGCTGCAAGTTCCAAAGCCCAGGCTAGCATCAACCACCAGCCATGCCCTGGCAACCCTCCCTCACCTGGAAGCAATCAGTCAGCCCCATGCGCTCCAGGCACACTGCTGTGTGCTTGGCATCTGCGTTGGTCAGAATATGCTTCTGCAGCTTCAGGTCTGCTAGGGTCTGCCGTGTTGCAGGCTGTGCTGACAGCAGCTTCTGGTAATCCAGGGTGCCATGCACGCAGCTGTGGTAGTGGTCAAAGTCCAGCTGGTAGCCCTTGGCTGCAAGGCCTGCCATAGTGGTGCCATAGGTATAGTACAGATCCTGTGTGAGAGTGGCGACCTCACTGGCAGGGATGTGGAGGTGCTCAAGCATGTAGTCTGCAACCAGGTAGAATACAACAGCATGATGGCATCAGGGCATGATGTGGGGCGTCCCACAGAGAACAACAGCACAAACAGCACCTCAGGGCTGTGGTAGGTATCCTAGGGTATCCAGCGCTGTGCATGCTGATGTCCTGCACCTGCCATGTGACGAGTGCCTAACAGAGAAGTCAGACGTGAATGCAGGCTGCTTGCAGGCTGCATGCAAGCGAGCCGAGTGTGCCACGCACCAGAGATGTTCTGCCTGACTGTCAGCGGAATCTCCTCCACGCGGTAAAGGGTATCATCCAGGTCGATCAGAATGGTGTCAAACTCCCTGTCATAATACCTACAAGGCCCCAGGCTGCCCATCTGGCCTTCTGTAGCTCCAAGTGCGGGGGACTGGCAAGAAGCAGGTAGCAAGCCACCTACGATTCTAAAGAATGGAGCACCTGCTTGTGGCTGTAGGACCTGTTGTGATTCTGAGAGTGAAGCTCGGTCACGAGTCACCCCGCGTGTCACTGCTTCTTGAAGCAACGAAAGCCACTTTGCAAGCTGATGTACGCACTTTGATGATGTCAGAAAGGCATATGCTCGGCATGCAACACGGTTGAGGTCGACAGTGAGTCACAAACCTCCTCCCTCCCAAACCCTGCCAGCATTTTCTGCAGGATGAGCAGGATCCAGAAGATGCCATGAACCATGAAACCCACACTCTAAGATGATTTCAATGACTACCAGGTCCGCAAGTGGCATCTCTGCTCTCCCGCTCGCCCCTACAGGTGTACCAGGTGACGGGGGTGAGGGGGCGCCCAGGCTCTGACCACCATGTGGATTGTGGTGGCATACGGCGAGGTATGCATCCCTGCAGCCCGGGCTACGCTCACCCTACTGAGGCCTCTTCAGCTGGTTGCACAGCACTCTGCATTGCCACTGCGCTGCAGAATCCTGCTCATTTTGAAGATTTGCACTAAGTTCAATCACAAAGCACAGCTGCTGCAGGATGCACTGAGCTCAGCTCAGGCAAGGCGTCACACATGTGTACATGCAAGAGCCAGCACTGATCCAGGCAAGACCAGTTGCTGCGGCACACTCACTGAAGTGCATTCACCTGCCGGACGGCTGCACACACAGAGGCTGCCAAACATGCACTTGGGTCTGCGGCACAAGTTTTTCTGCGCTGGCTCACATGGTTGTGCGTTGTGGCAGGCTGGCTTGAGTGAATCAAGTTGGCAACCGGGTCGCTCTGGCCACCCCACGCCACCACACCACACCATCCCCCAGGGTAATAAGTTGCACATCGTGCGGGTGGGGTTATGCTGCTGGTCCTGCTGCTGCTGCTCTTTTTTGTTGCTGCAAGATGCCTGCATCCCTCTGGCCTGTGCAGTCTGAAAAGAAAGAAAGAATCCTGGCCCGGCACAGTCTGTTTTTCAGGGGTGCAGTCTGTTTGCATCAGACAGGTGATAATGTTCAGGGTGCTGCCCTGGCACGGAGCTGATTGGAGGAGGTAGGCTGTCATGCTGAAGCGCTATGGTGCAGCTGCAGGTGCTTGGGCGCAGCCCTTGTTCTTTTTGGTTATGACATGCTTTTTGCTGGTGGTTGTGCGTGCTCATGTTGACCTCATGCTGCTTCACAGACACTGCAAATGTACTGTGGGTTGGCTTGTCACCCAAGAGTGAAGGAGCCCCCAAAGCTGCCAACTGCGGCAGCTGGTGTGTGCAGGTTTGTCATTGCCAGCTCGCCCCTCCTTCCCTCCTCACCCCCCACCCCTCTCCACCCACCCTCCCACAACCTCCTGGCACTCATCAACCACAAAGAACCTGCAGGGCGCAGCGATCCAAGGGATTGACGGTGGCTCCTGCTCCTGTTCGCAAAAGCATAAGCCAGTGCATCATCGGACCAGTCCACAATCCCAGGGAAAAGGTGGGGTCCTTACCTGCTCTTGAGCCGCATGGGGAGAGGGCTCTGATTACATGTGTTTTCCTCCCTCTGTCTCTGCATCATAAAAAAGTCAAATCTGAATGTCAACGTCAGACTGGCACAGCCATCCAAGGTGTTGACTCAGCAACGGCCTTGTTACTTTCTTGCATGCAGAAATCTCCTTGATCAATGTTTTGCACACAGTCGTGGCAGCCTTTGCAGTTTCGTAGCCCGTCAACATGCGTGATCCGGTGGCCGAGTGGCTGGGCAGCGTGCGCGACCTCGATGCGCTGCTGCAATTCACGCAGCAGCAGACAAGAGATGCGGATGATACAAAAGCACGGTCACTGGCAGAGCGCATGCAACACCTGTTTGAACAGCCCCCCCTGCCACAGACAACTGGGAGGCGCCTAGTGCTGCAGGAACAGGTGAGCACACCCTGGCTGCTACAAGGGCATAGATTTAGAGATTTTACCTGTTTGATGAGGGAAGTGTTGCATCAGCGATCCATACAACAAAAACAGAGTGCGGCATGCACAAGCAGCGCATGTATACAACTGCTGCTGCAGCCTGTGCGCTGCATCGCTGCAGCGATGCAGCTGCCACCATAACCTCGTGATGCCAAAGCAGCGGCACTTATGCAGCTGCACCAGAACCACTAGAGATTGCCATCGTTGTGATGCCGTGCAGATTCTGCTGAAGATCTGCAGGAGCCTTGCCGGCAGGCCCTCAGCACAGCACCAGCACCAGCAGCAGGAGCCCAGTGGTTCCATGAACCATGTCATGCTTGCCGCCTCCTTGCTGAGCACCCTTTTCGACAAGCTCAGCGATTCTCCGGACCTTCCCCCAGACCTCACTCAAACCAACGTGTTCAAGGACGCACTGCGGGCCCAGCTGCAGCAGTCGGGGCTGCTGCAGCGCCTGCCTGTGCTGCTCGAGGCAGCAGCAGACGCAATGGCCGCTCGCACGCAGCCCAACACACCCGGAGCGCCCGCCAGTAGCAGCTACAGCAGGGACAGTACGGCTGAGCACTGCAGCGCTAGCCTCGACACTGGCAGCAGCAGTGGTCCTGGCAGCACTGCTGGCAGCAGCAGCAGCAGCACTGGCTGCAGCAGTGCTAGTGGGAGCGGTGCTGGCAGCAGCATCTCTTACCTCAGCTTATCAGATGAGAACCTGACAGGGCATGTGCTGCAGTTGCTGCACATCCACTCTCAGCTACACAAGCTGCTGCCAGTAGAGGAGGCATCCGTGCAGATCTGTGCTGACAGCGCGCCTGCACTGGCGCGCGCAGTGCACACCTCGCTGCAGTATGTCAGCATGGTCATGCAGCAGCAGGCGCATACTACAGTCACACAGCATGCAGGGCAGTGGCAGCCGCTAGTTGTGGTTGATATGGTTCCAGGAAATGCAGCAGACATGCTTCAGCTGGTTAGGTATGCAGCACGAGCCACAATCGTCCCAGCACATATTGCAACACTACTTTCACAGCAGAAGGTCGGCATTTCAGGGGGCAACGTTCTGGCAAGCATGCCTCAGGCTGGCCCCCTGTTCCTGTCTCCTCATTATGTCCCCAGCCTGGTGCTCGCAACAGCTGTGACTGTGTTTGGCTGCCTTGTAGAAGAGCAGCAGCAGCAGCAGCAGCAGCAGCAGGCGTCAACAGCAGCACCCTCAGGCGCCAGCAGCAGCAGCAGCCGCAGCAGCAGCAGCTCCGTTGCTGGCAGCAGCAGTAGTGGCAGCCGCAGCCATTCAGGCAGGAGCCGCAGCAGGGCTGCAGTCAACAGCAGCAGTACTGTCAGTCGTGGGCACACCGTTGGTGTGCGAGCTCTGCTGAGCCCCTTCCCTGCAGCCGAGCAGAGTCGCCACCAGTCTTCCCGGCTGGACAAAGCAATCACTGATTGGCAGCAGGCAGGTGATATGCTGAGGGACGTCACACCTTGCCAGCAGCAGCTTTTTCAGCTGCTCGGGGTGGACAGCAGGGTAGTGCTGTGGGCTGCTG
This sequence comes from Desmodesmus armatus, assembly GCA_007449985.2. Classification (NCBI taxonomy): domain Eukaryota; kingdom Viridiplantae; phylum Chlorophyta; class Chlorophyceae; order Sphaeropleales; family Scenedesmaceae; genus Desmodesmus; species Desmodesmus armatus. The sequence goes on from VIIQ02000216.1 coordinate 40,026, forward strand.
CTGATTACCGCAACTGGGGGAGCAGTAGCCGTAACGACACAAACGTATCGGCCAGGGCACTCCTTGGTGTTGAGGAATTCTGGGTGTGCCACGCAACACCTGAGCAGCGACAGCAGCAGCAGCAGCAGCAGCAGCTTGGGGAGGTGCAAGGCAGGGTGCACATGCTGCTGCCGGCCCTGCTGATGCATTACCCAGCTCGCCTGCCCAACAGCGGCACTTTCTTGCGGGCCTGTATCACTTCAGCGTCCAGCAGCATGGGGGCACTCCAGGTCTGGCAGATGTTTCGAGACCGGCAGGGGGGCGCAGAGCAAAGCCAGTTTCCTGCAGCTGAGCTTGTTGCCGAGCTGCTGCCCACAGTGCTGGTTGTGTCAGCAAGGGTCAGGAAGCTGCTCAAAGACAGCATGCAGGGCGGGGCAGAGGCAGCAAGACTCATAGCATCAGACCCATTACTTTCTGCCGCATCGCACAAGGTGGGCTGTGGTGATCTTACACAGCTGCTGCTGACACTGGTGCCGCTGTCACACAGCAAGGGTTTCATGCCAGCAGAAGCAGCAGCAGGTGCTAGTACTGCCTGCAGCTCAGCAGTACCAGCAGCAGCTGCAGCTGCTGGTGTCACCACTGATGCATCAGCAGCAGCAGCAGATGCTGCCGCCGCTGCTGATGCCACTGCTGCCACCACTGGCGTGGCCAACACGGCACTGGCTGCTGCTGTTGACGGCCCTTCTGTGGACATCTTCCTACCAGCACTGTCCGGGCGCCTGTGTCAGGTGCTGAGTGTCCTGGAGTGCTACGTGCGCAGCACAGCAGCCTCCGACGCAGAACTACCATACTTCACCCGCCGCAAAGTGGATATGATTGCATTGCTCTTCCAGCCCAACTACCAGCCCCTAGCACACCTGGCCTTCAGCACTGCGCCCGGCAGCCCTGAGCGCAAGCAGCTGTACAGCCTGATGTTCAGCCTGCACAAGCTGACGTGCAGGATGTGGGGTCAGTGGCGCAGGCAGAAAGACCTGGACGTGTACCTTTCGGTCGCACGCTGCTCTGCTGCCCTCACAGCATGCTGCTCCACGCCCCTGACGACGCAGTCAGCCCTGGCAGCACCGGCAGCAACAGCAGCAGCGGGCAGCTTTGATGTGGCCATCGCATACACCACTATCATCCGCACCTCTCCCATGCCAGCAGCGGAGTGGCCAGCCTCTGCTGAAGAGCTGTTGGCTGTGCTGCCCAGCCTGGCGCTTGCAGGCCGCTGCTGCCTGACTGAAGCGCAGTGCCTGCAGCGCGACACAGTGCCCCCCTGGCAACCGTATGCTGGGAGTCTGCTCGGCATGCAGGCTGTCTTTGAAGAGCTGCACCGAGGCCGCAAGCCAGCCCAGCCTGCAGAGGAGTCTATAATGCGGACCTGTGAGGTGTGGCTCAGCATCCCAAGTGTCTCACAGCAGCTAACAGCTGCAGGGTACGATGCACTAGCACTCCAGCACGCAGCAGCAGAGGCAGCAGCAGCATGGGAAGCAGCAAAGCTGGACATCAGCAGCAGCAGCATCGCCACCCTGGTGCAGAAGATGCAGGCATCGGGGTTGGCGCTGTCGTCCATTGCCGTGCGGGGTGTCTGCAACAACCCCTTTTGCACAAATGTGGATGGGTCCACAGAGCAGAGCATCGTGTCAGGCAAGGGGCACAAGTGCAGTGGGTGCAGGACGGCCTACTACTGCAGCCCCCGCTGCCAGCGTCAGAGCTGGCCCCAGCACAAGGCGGTGTGCAAGGCGCTGGCAGCAGCAGGCGGCTGCAGTGCAGAGTAAGCCTGTGACAGGCAACAGAGCCTCACGCTGCAGCACAACCACTGGCGCGGTGCGTCCCAGCAGGCCAGCAGAAGCACAGGCAGCAGGAGAGCAGCCGCCGCCTGTTGAGCAGCTACTGTCATCGGCCAGTGTTGTCTGCAGGCCCGCAGCAGCTGTGCAGCGGTCGGTGGTCAGCAGCCAAAGCAGCAGAGGGATAACCCCTCGGTGACTGAGCTGTGGTTCTGGAAGCTGGCTTGTGTAAACATGCGTGTTTGCATGGACTGCAGGTTTCCGACACCGGCAGCTGCCATGGTTCAACCAACTGCAGGCTGCAGTTCTCATTTTCACGGTTGTGTGCCTGAGCCGGTTAAAACTTTTATACAGTGTATACGTAGCCTTGTTGAGCAAGAGTCAAGGGAATGTTGTCCCTCGTTGTGCTGTGGAGCACAACGGTGTTTCATGTTGTGTAGTGTTGAAGCCAAAGAACGCGCCCTTGTACTTCTGCAGATCTCTTGCCTGAGATCTCCGCCTCCTTTGCACAACCGAGTAACTTGTTACGCTTTCATCCACGGCTGTTGCACCGGCAGTGTGCATAATGTGGCATGCTTCCCAAAGTACAGCACAACACCACTGGAGCTGGCAGCTTCTTACGCAGGCATGCCATAGCCATGAAGGTGGCAATTTTCAGGACATCAAACCCCCTGAGACCATACACATGAAGCCACAAGAGGAGTGAGGGACTGCAACAGCCCAAATCCCATTGCACACAGTGCACCAACCCTGCTGAAACAGTGTGTAATGGCTGCCCCAACCAATGCAAGATGAATGTGTGCACACAGGCCACAGGCCACTTTGCATTGCTGTGTGTGCACACAAAACCGTCCACAGGACACAAAAAACCTGCCGGAACAGCCAATGAACCCCACATTGCAGCAACAAGATCATGCACTGCTGAACTCAACAAAATTTGCCCCAGCCGCAATGCACCAGCGCAGGGTAACGGCCGTCAACCAGTCAAAGCCTGGAAGCGCAACCATGAATGAGCACCCAGACGTTGCGGTGCATTGGGATGCTGTAGCACATCTTGCGGGGCACACTACGTAGTATACTCGGCAGGCAATACCACACACAGCTGCTGTACTGGTCAGCTGCTGGACCACCACATTCACTGGGCTAATACATCATAAACCCTGGATGCCCCTTGGCACAAGGCACATCAAGTTCAGCGATGGTCCGCCTGGAGCCATGGCTAGGTGGCAGCTGCTGCACAAAACTGTACACCTATGTGCGCTAGGCTATGGATGGCTTTGCAGCCACTCCCTGCTGCCCGGACTGGTTCAGCAGGGGCTGGGCACCATGTGAAGGGCGTATGCATCTGCTGCTGTTGACAGGGGTGGGGCTGTGCTGTGCTGTGCTGTGGGATGAGCCCGGCCAGTGGTGGAGCAGCAGCGATCTTAGCTCAGCTGTGCTGAGCCAACCAGACAGACAACTTGGCACGCACAACTGCCTGTGGCGCAGCCGTTCAGGTTTGAAAGGCCGGCTGAATGTGCAGTCGCACAGTCTTGGTGATGGGGGGTTTTGGTCAGGAGAGAGCGCCTACCCAGTCATTGCCCCTGCTTTGTGAAGCAACAACGGGACACGCACACCAGCAGCGTCATGCTGGGTGTTGAAGCAGGGCCATCTTGGTGAGGGGCTGGCGAAGGTACTGTTCTGTTCACAGGTGCTGCTGCTGTCATGGGGAGTCAGTGCCGAGTGCCTCTGGTGGGGCCTGCCCCCGCTGCCTGTACTGCTCCAGCAGCCGCTGCTTGAGCTGTGCTGCCCGCTGCTCACGCTCCTCCCTGTGCTCCTCCCACTTCTGCGCCTCCGCCTCGGTCACGCTGCATGCAGACAGCAGGTGGTACATGGGCCTGATCTGAGATATCAGCTGAGGGACGAGAGCACGTTGCAGGACGCACTATGCTGCTGGAGTGATTCTGAACCGCAAGTGTGGCTGGCACCTGTCCTACTCAGACTTGTTGCTGCCTTGCGGTATGTGTTCCAACATACGTGAAAGCTGACGGAATGTACAGCTGCTGGATGCATAGCGGCTGCTTGCATGCGTATTATAGCTGGCCCAATGCACAGGCAGCTGCAAGAAGGGCAGCAGCCCAGCTGAAGCAGATCTCAAGTAGAGCATCCCTCACTTTCATACTACTTGATCCACTCACATGTTGTAAAAACCAGTCTTGATCATGAACAGCTCCATGCCAGCTCCCACACCGAAGCAGATCCCAGCAAGCTTGACATACCAGGACTTAGCAAGGGCCATGGTGCAATTGATGTTGACAAGTTTGTTGCAGAGCTGCTGCAAATTATTGGTGACTTGTCGCACCCAGTTGAGGGAAGTGGATCATGAAAAGCTTGTCACCAGCTGGCGGTTGTCAACCACCAAGCAGCAACAGGGCGTGGGCACTGCCCACAGGGCCTATTAGGCTTGAAGCCTGGACTTGTCTTCTGATTTTGTCATCATCAACCAAGTTGTCCACAAAGTATGCCAGAAGGATTGTTCAACGTGAACATTTGACGATCTGATGACGCACCGGTTATGTTATCATTCTTGCCCTGGTGTGCATGACTCTCTAGCGAGCTCAGGTACCTGCGGCTGGTGATCATCGCACGTTCTGCGCAGAATCCAGTGAGGCTCTGCTACACTAGCTGCAGCTGCCCCACAGAACAGCACCAGCAGCAGCTGTTCTGACTCAACCCCAGCAGGAGAGAAAACACCAAGGACAGCCCAGATCTATCGTTGCGTGGATCATGGCTGCCTGGGAGGTGCCTCTGGGCATAGTCTTGACCATCATCGGCGGCTTTGCTCTGGCCATACAAGCAGGTGTCAATGCCACCCTGGGCAGCAACATCACCAAGCCTGTGGCCTGTGAGTTGCTGACAGGGTTGAAGCAGCAGAGATAATGCATTACATATGACCCCAGCCATGTTGAAGCAGATGGGCGCGTTCAGGCAGAACGGTTGAACATGGTTGCATCATGCACCCTGTGTAGGTAGTGGGCCAGCAAAGCATCCATCCTTAGCATCCCAGCGCTGGCAGCAGTGTGCTGCCGAGGCACATTGTGACATGCTGTGGGTCAAGTTCTTACTTGAAGGCCCTCTGGCTGACACTTGTCATGCTGACTTTCGCTGCTGTTGCCCTGTGTCCTGCGGCTTGTGCTGCCACCTGCTCTCCCGCTGCACAGCTATCATTTCCTTTGGTATGGGCCTGGCTGCATGCTGCATATACCTCCTGGTTGACGCAACTGCGGTCTCAAAGCAGCTGCCTTCTGTGGCTGACTTTCAAGGTGGGCCACACCTGCAGGTCATCTGCATGTACACAGCATATGGTCTTGACTTGTGATGCATGAAGCTGCTTGCTGGCGTGTTTTAGGGTGGTGTGCGCTGATGTTGGGGTACTAGGCGCAAGCGACAGCTTGACAGCGCTCATGCCAGCAGCAGCGTTGTTTGCAAGCCCGTATGTATCGGGCAGGCTTGGAAGCAGCACAGCAGAAACAAGCAACTGCGCAATGGAGAGGGACAATACTGTTTGTCATGTGTGTGCTGTGCTGACGCTGTGCTTGTACTTCTGTATTTCAGGCGCACCATGGTGGTCATGGGTGGGCGGCGTGCTGGGCGCGTATTACGTAATCATCAACATCATCTTCGCCCTCAAGCTGGGTGCAGGAACAGCAGTGTCGGTGTTTGTGTGCAGCCAGCTGGCCATGTCGATCGTGCTGGACTTGACAGGCCTCGTGGGCTTTCAGAAGAGGGCCTTCTCATGGTGAGTGGGCAGCAAGCCATACCTTCTAAGGCAACATGGTACTTGTGGCTGCATGCATGCATGCACATGCATGCGCAGCAGTTGTATCAGTGCTTGACGCCCCTGCGCCCCGGCCAAAGGGGAAATGCACCTCGGCAGCAGCACACACCCATGAATTTTGGCGACCTGGGTTGACAGCCAGCAGGTGGCCTGTTTTAGGAGACACCCCACTGTCATTTGCAGTGCGCTATGCAGCATTTTCTGCTGAGGCACCAAGGGACGTACATCATCACCAGGCGCGCCGTTCAGCAGAGGACCCTGCAGCTGACTTACGCACTTTGCGGCCTCGACTTGCTCATCCACTGACTCGTGCACCTTCGCGGTGCCTGACCCTCCCCTGTGCTGCAGGCCTCGCATCACTGGGGTAGCCTTGATGATCATGGGGGTCATCCTCGTGACGCAGTTCCCCGGCGCCCCCATCCTGCCGCCCAAGCCGCCTCTGCAGGACCCTGAAGCACAGCAGCAAAGCCAGGAGCAGCAGCAGCAATCGCAGCGGCACGCAAAGCAGCTCAAGCAGGCTAGCTGGCAGGAGTTCCCTCAAGCAGCATCCGGCAGCAGCCTCCTACCAGCTGCTAGGCTTGCCGGCGGCAGCAGCAGTGGGAGCAGCAGTAGCAGCAGCTTGGGCGGCAGCAGCGGCAGCGTCGGTTCGCTGGAGCTTGCGCAGCAGTTAGGGCCTGTTGGCAGCAGTGGTGGAGGCAGCAGGGGCCTGCGAGCGAGTGGCATGACGCAGCACACACAGAGCGGTGTCCACCTCAGGCGCCATGACAACCACCCACATACTGATGTGCAGGTCCGGGTTGCTGATCAGTAGCACCTGAAGTTTTGTGCTGGTTCGCTTCCTTGTGCGTGCACCACTCGTGTGGGGCGCGTTGATCAGTTGGCTTCAGAATGGCTTCTGAGCCTGCAGGTCACTGAGCAGGCAGCAGGTGTTCGGTCTGTTTGCTGTGCACCTGTGGCTGACTTGTGCGAACCACGGCTGCCGGCCGTCAGCAGGGCGAACCTTCCTGCACAGCCTGCTGTCCCTGTGCACACTTTGTGGTCGTGGTCTACCCGCTGCTTTACTCCCTTGCTGCTGTACACTCTTGCAAAAGTGTTGGGTGTTATGATGCTGTGTGCCTTTGTATGTGTGCTGGCTGGTCAAGCAGTCCTTCCCTCTGTTGGCTGCCTTGTACATGTATTGCCAGGGCTGTTCCCAGGCCTCCCTGTGTATCTGGTGCTGCTGCTTGATTGTAGAGTGTGTGCCTTTTGCGATACGCTTGTTGCCATTGTTTGTGCCATCTGCACCCTAGGAATGCACTGTTCCCTGCGCTTCTGAGCTTCCCGCTAGCCTGCTGGTGTTTCAATGCTGACTGCAACTACTGTATAGCTCGAAGCCTTTGCATAGTAGGATTACATTTTGCTCCATTTGCAATTGCTGCTGGGGGGTTGTTTTTGTTGCTTGTGGGTCCTTATACGGCATGCACAGATATTCTGGCTTGTGTTCTGCGCAACGCCACTGCTGTTAGCGCGCAGCCCTTGTGTTGCAGCTTGATTTGTCGTGGCACAGTGTTTCGCCCCTGCAGTGATATGGCACAGCAGTATGGGCCCCCCATACATACACATGCGGCATACTTTGCAGCTGTGGTGTGTTGAAGGTTTTCTTGCGCATCTTCTGTGCTGGACAGCCAGTGGCGTGATGTGCTGACCCTAGCGCAAGGTGCTGGTGGGGTGGTGCTGTTGTTTCGCGTTTGTAACAAGTAAGGTCTGGCCATGGCGGGGCTGTGTGGCAGAAGGGGCTGACTTTTTGGGGGCAAGAATGTGACACCGTGTGGCAGAAGGGCTTACTTGTGGCGGCCAGGGTGTGGTAGGGGCCCCCCGTGCACCCACGGATTGGCACTATGGAGTGTGAAACGCAGGAACCCTTGGCAAGTGCTGTCAGTACTGAACGAGATGGCACTGATGTGGTTTTTGTAGCTTCAGTGTGCTCAGCTGCTTGTTGGTGTGTGGACGGGTCTGACTGACTGACTGACTGACTGACTGACGGGTCAGGCTCATATCTATGTTTTTGAATCGTTCAAAATGTGCAAAAGCGCTTCCTCATGAGCTTGCTTGCTGGCTCTCCTGTCAACCACCTGCGTTCTGCTTCAAACAGACAGTTGTTCCGAGGGTCGCGGTTATAGCGTCGAGGAGCGTTGATTCAGCAGCGCCCTGCAAAATCATCGAAGCGTGCTCTCTGACGTTGCATCAACGTCTCAGAGCCTGGTTTTTTGGAAGAACGGTTCTGCTTTTACAGCTTCTAATCAACGCGCCGCTGCACGACAGGCAGCTGCAGCTGCAATGGCGCACGCAACAGCATCGATGCCGAAGGAGTGGATGCTGTTACTATTGGCTATAGTCGGAGCTTTATCTATGTTGAAAGAAGTGGATGCAAGTGAGCGCCAGCAGATGTCTCGGTCATTGCCAGCACTGCAGCCAGCTGGTGTAGAGTAATTGCACAATTCTGCCGCAGCAAGCACACACTGCTGGTAACGGTGCAGTTGCATGCAGCAGCCGGTCTTGCATGTCCTGCAGGCTGCTTGTCAAGCTTGTAACCTCCCTTTCCTCCTGCTGCCTGCAGTGACGTTTGTGACTCGCTCCGGCAACCAGCTGTATGCTGATGGCAAGCCGTTCTACCACTTGGGCTTCAACGGGGTCTGGTGAGCAGCTCCAACAGCATCAAACAGCATCAAACAATGTCACATGTGCCGACATGTGCTGGCAGCAAATTCCACACCTTGGATGCACATCCAAGGTACAGCGGCTGTAGAAGTACCAAGCAGCGCAGGCACAGCCCTGCGGCAGAGACACCCACAGCAACAGCGAAACAACAGCAGCTGCACTGTTTCTGACACGAATGCTGCAACATGCAGGATGCCTTCCTCTGTCGCGTTCGGCCTCACTGAGCGTGTCAACCAGACACTGGATGCTGCACAGGTGATGCTTTCCTGCAGCCTGCATGCGGCATGGTCCCTCGATTGTGAAAATTGACAACACTTGTGGATTGGGTACAGACGCTGTGGGATCAACTTAGCCCACTCCAGCAGTAGTACTGCCATATATGAAGCCCCCTGAGGGCGCCCAAGGTGACTGCTGCGATGCAGGAAGCCTCCTGCGCGCAGCTATCACAGTATGTTTGTCATGAATGCTGTGCTGGTAGTGTTACTCGAATCATGCAGCTGCCTTGTGGCGCTCGTATGCGCAAACCATGCACTGTGAACGCACAGTGTATGGCTCCACAGCCGTTGTGGTTCACGGTGTTTCCTGCCCTGCGCATACGGTGTTTCCTGCCCTGCCCATGCATAGTAACTTCCTGGCTGAAAGAGTGATGGTGTGCTGGCAGCAATGCATAATCAACAACGCACAGACACTGCAGCAAGCGGCTGCTTGTCAAGCATGATGCCTGCCAGCACAGTTACAAAAGCCTTTCGGATGATCCGAAGATGCTTGAAGCAAGCCTTGCAGATACAAGCACAGCACCGTGATCGTATTGACGTGCACCCCACCATGACCTGGTGACCATCCTCTCAACCATATTGATCAATGCTCGCGCTAGCCAACAATGCCGCCCTGCATTCTGTCTTGTGCGTTGCAGAACATCGGTCTGAAGGTCGTGCGTGTCTGGGGCTTCAATGATGCCTTCCCCTACGCACCCGGCAAGTATAGTGACAAGCAGGGCCGTGGGCTGGATTACGTCATCGCAGCAGCCGGCCGCCGAGGCATCCGTGTGGAGCTGGCCTTGGCCAACTTCTGGAACGGTGAGCTCTCTGGACTCCTGTTGCAGCCCTAGGGTAGTACTCAGCGACCAGCGCTTTGCCCTACTGCTACTAGGGGTAGCTACTGCTACTGAGGGTAGGGTTGTTGTTAGGGTAGTAGCCAAGCCAGCCGCTGTGCTGATCATGCGCTGCCATGGTGTCCCAAATGCAAGTAAGTTTGAGAGGCTGCATCAGGGCCCATCATGATTTTGGAACGGAGAGCGCGTGCATGTCATGCAGTCGAGCCAACTATGACGTCTCAGCTGTGCTCCTGCAACCTTGACTATCATGGCGTATTGCGTTGGTGTGTGCTGTTTGCAGCATACCACAGTCCTGAGGCTTGGTTGATGATGGCCTACGGCTCCGTTGGCAACAAGAATGTGGCAGACTTCTATAGGTGAGGCCCTAACTGCCTAAGAGCGTGTGCATGTGACCCCCCGGTCCTGACGGTGCAACAGGCTGGGCAGCATGCATCGCATCAACACAACCAGCCGATGTTTTCAGATGAATAGCACTGCCACATCTTGTGGCGCGCTGCTGGTGAAAGGGACGCTGGCCTTAGACGCTGTCTCAGGCTGCTGTGCTGGAAAACAGTACATGACTGCCGTCCCGACGTTTGGTACGAAGCAGCACAGCCCCATGCCCCGGGCGTCCCAACGGCAGCAGGGGGCGCATTCTTGGCTAGCAATTAGTAGCACTGCATCCTCAGGAGGTTTGTGGCGGTCGGGCTTCCACACCGCTGCAGCACTAGTTGCCTTGGAGGTTTTGAAGGGTACACAAGCTAGAACACCTCATGCCAACATGTCACGTGCAGGGCCTGCAGGTATGCAGCGTAAATATGGTCAATGTAGTAGTCCTGATTATTGCCAACACGTTCCTGCAGGAGTGAGAAAATATTGCAGCTGCTGGAGCAGCACATCAAGGTGATTGCAAACCGCGTCAACACCATCACCGGCGTGCCCTACAAGGACGAACCCACCATCATTGGGTACAACCTCTTCAACGAGCCAAGGTGGGCACTGTGCCTACTATGTAGTACCAAGCACTAGTGTTGTGAGCGTCTGCGCTGTGCCGTACTTCTGCGCTGATGCTGCTGTGCCACAGATATGGTGCCACAGGTCAAACATGTGGCAGCCTGTGGCTGGTCCTTCAAGGCTGCCTGTCTGTATGGGATGACATGCATGTTGCTGCTGCCGCCGCTGCTGCTGCGACTGCAGGTGTCCTGGCTGCACCCCCGAAGACATGGCGGCGCGTAATGCTTTCATCGGGTCTCTTTCCAACACGCTGCGCGCTGCAGCGCCCAAGCAGCTGACTTTCTCTGGCACTGAGGGCTTCTTTGCAGCAGGTAGCTTTATCATCACATCGACCAGCACCTGCAGTGTTGCTACTCTTGCTGCTGCACCACTGAAACTGCTGCTACCAGCAACATATCACACTGCATCTGGGATGGTGTTTGGTGCCACCGAGGCTTCCGCTTCAATACTGAGGCCTTCTGCCGGCTTCTGCAGCACCTGCAGAATAGCTGTCAGGAAGGCTTGGGACCATACACAGCGAGCTGCAGGGAGACAGGGCAGGCAGGTGGTTGGGGCTTTACCATGCGAAGGCCCCCCGATGTGCTCAGTGTGTTCAGTGTGCTCAGGTGCCAGCTGAGCTGCATGCTGCCACGTTTATGTTTCGTGCCTGCCAGAGTCTGTCTCTTTAGATCTGTCTGTCTGTTGTTGGGCCGTGCAGGCGACCCCAACTTGGGCTTCAACCCTGGTCACGGCACCCAGTGTGAGGGTGAGGACTTCACCAAGGAGATCCAGCTGTTTGACGTGGCAACCACACACATGTACTGGAGGTGAGCCTGAATTTTCGCCTGCATACTTCTAGGCCCTTCTTACTTGGGATTGTCTCCTCTATTGAGATGCAGGGCCTCAAAACACGTACGCCCTTGCGCGGTGCACTTTGCGCAGTGTACAAAGCAAGGGTCACCAGGATATGTCCGCCATGTGATTGTGCTTGCAGGCAGATGGAGTCCTGGAAGCAGACTGCAGGCAACCGGCCCAGCTTCGACTTCTACATCCAGTGAGTCGCACTGAACATGCCTGCCCGGATAGATTCCACCCGCCTGATCGCCAGCAACTTGCAATAGTATTGACAGCATCCCTGCTGTTCACCAGCACCTGCCAGGTGGTAGCCATGGCCGTTAAGTGCCACCACTCCTGAAGTACTACTAATGACTATCATAGCTGAGTTACTATCTAGTGAGTAGCTGCCATCAGGCACTGCAGCGCCATCAATCGTGCGACTTGTGTGGACTGGCCGCCAGCTGAGCACCTCAGGCCCCACGTGCCTGGCTGGCTAGCGTCCAGGTTTTGCTGGCCCAACTCAATCTTGAGTATTTCTGAGCAGTACGTTTGAGTATTGTTACGCTGTGTCATCTGTCTACCTCAGCTTTGTGAACTGTTGCTGTGCTGTGCTGTTCATGCTGCTGCTACTGTCGCTGGCAGGTACCTGTACCGCAAGCTGAAGCTGTACATGGAAGTCGCAAGCAACTCCGGCAGGTGGGCCACAGCATCAGGGGTCAACTGGCTTGCAGCCTGCCGTAGTATGCTGATGCCCTGCTGTGTGCTAGGTGGATGACACGTTGGCGTGCCTTACATTGGAATACTTCACCTAGACGCTATAGAGGCACATGAGCAGCAACTGCAGCCTGTAGCACATTATGTTTTGAAAAGTTGCTGGTTGATGGTGTCTCTGTAACTTACTTATGAGACATTGAATGTCTCAGCAGAGATACTATCTGGACAGCACGGCATGCTGGTGACGGGAACTTCCAGTCCTTGAAGGTCTGCGTGACTCACTCCATTGTGCTGGTGCCTCTGCAGGCCGTTGTTGGTGGAGGAGTTTGGTCTGACAAAGCGCTTCTTCAACAAAGAGCAGCTCAAGGTGGTGGTGGCTGTGATGGCTGATGCCCTAATTGAGGCCAAGCGGGCTGGAAAGCCTCTCATGGGGGCTTGGATCTGGCAGGCAGCACCCATTGGTAAGCATCGCAGCCTGCAGTGGTGCTGTGCATGGCAGCATCTTCATAGCTACAAGCCCTGCATAGGGTTCACTGGCATGTAGTAGAAGCTGTCGTGTGCCAGCAGTGTTGCGGTGTACACAGCAAGACACCCATTGACTTATGCCACACGCAGTTACACAGCATACCAAAAGGCACTTTTGCAGCTCTGACTCTAAACACCTCTGTACCTGCCATGCACCGTGCATGGCATGACTCCTACTCTGGTTGTTCCCCCTGATCGGCTTGAGCTCACCGTGACCTTGGCCTGTGTGCTTCTGCTGCTGGCTGTGTCTGCAGGTGACCCCGATGTCGGTGGCTATGACGTCGCCCTCACCAAGACACTGTCAAGTGCAGCAGTGGGACTCGGCAGTGTCAAACTGGGCAATGGCCAAGCTCGTACTGCTCCACTGTACATCTCTGAGGACATGGTCAGACCTGGCGCCAGTTCGACTGCAGCTACCGTAGTGGCCACCAACAACGACGCCGCCACTGCTGTTACTGGCAGTGGCAGCAAACAGGAAGCTGGAAGTCCTGCTAACGGCAGCAGTGGCACCAGCGGTGGGTCTGTCGCTACACCTTCAGGCAACGTAAGCAGCAGTGTGGCCCCTGCCAGTACCGCGCGTGCTGTGACAGGGCGTCGGATGCTGGAGACTGGGCAGCTAGTGGTCGTGAAGGGTGATGATGTGCTGGGAAGCTTTAGGAGGGAGTCACAGCGGCATGCTTGTGCTGCTGAGGTACAAGCCAGCTACCAAGAGCAGGAGATTTCGTTTGTGGTGGATGTGCCAGCCTACCTGGCAATGGTGGCCAAGCATGACATTGTGGATATTATGGCAGAGGCTGCAAAGCTGCTGGATGACTAATCAAGGACTCCTGGCAAAGGAGTGACTGTGAGGCTTGAAGAGTGAGTGGTATGAGTGGTGCACTCTGTGGTGCACTCTGTGCGTGGAAGTGGTATGATTGGTGCACTCTGAGTGCACCACGGTGGTGCACTCTGTGTGTGGAAGTGGTATGATTGGTGCACTCTGTGGTGCATTCTGTGTGTGAAGAAGGGACTAGTGTGGCCCAGGCTGGCGTCTTGTGAGCTGTCAGTGCTTCAAGACAGTGTCAGTGCTTTGATTACAGTGAGGATGGTTTTTAGGTTGGATTGGGGCTGGCAATTGTGGCTGCATGTTGGCTGTCTGGCAGCGTGTGTGTAGCTGGAGAGGTTCTTCCTACAGTGCATGTGTGTACACACAAGCCTTAGTGGTTCCTCCTTCGATTGCAGACTCAGTCTGAGCTAGGATGTTTCAGCATGATGTGGCTGTGCTGTGCTAGAAGCCAGTGACCACAAGCCAGCAGGTTTGAGGGATGGTGTGTTTGTAGGTGTGAAGGCAGGGCCTGACCTCCCGGGGAGGGGAGGTCCCCTCTGCACACAGGGGCACGTACACCTCCTCTTCCCTGAGGGTGAATGGATTGCTTGTGACTACTTTCACTGCTTAGCATACTAAGCTACTAGTAGTTGTCCGAGTATGCCGCATATTATGCAGTGCATGCGGCAGCTTGAGGCCCTAAGGCAGTGTTTCAGCAGGAGGTACGCATGTCAAGTCACATTAGGACAGGCGGGATAGTCAAAAGCAGGCACAAACTTCATTCTGTTGTTTGGGTTCCCTGCAGACTGTTGCGCAGCTTGTGCCTGCCCTCGTAGGCAATTCAGATTGGCCTAGAGGCTGGGCGGAATTTGTGTCTCAGATCAGAAGCCCTATGCACAGTGCAGCTTGAGTTGGGCGATGCTAGAGGGGTCGTCGTGTGCAGAGGCACGCGCGCTTTGAGGGTGTCCGTGTACTGCAGTGGATGGCGCAACTGGGAAGGGCCATGGCTGTGGTGTGTGGTGTGTGGCGAGGGGCTGCTCAATATTGATCGCATCAATATTGATGCGGAGTCGGCGATTAGTAGTACGAGTACTGTGCAGCTTGTGAAAGGTATTGTTTGTGGGTGCAGGTGGGGCAGCTTGCCAGGAGCATTGTTTGTGCTGTGTGGGCAGATGGCTGGGCAGGATTCAGCACGTGCAGGTTTCAGCAGTGCACTGCTGAGCAGTTGGCTGGTCAGTTTGTGTGAAGGTCAGAGTCTATGCAGATGCTTGGGCAGCTTGCACTGCAAAGACTACCTCCCGCGTGGTGGGAAGAGATGGTGCTGGCTTGTATTCAGTGAGCCAAGAGTGAACATGTGGTTGTTTTTCGTGTAGGTTGGCGCAAATGTACGCAGTGACATAATGTGGTGTTGAGTGTTGGATGCGACAAGGTCGACCAGGCAAGCCCTTGAGATATAGGCCGGCTAAATCTTCAAGATCTGGCATGCACTGCCAGCAGCCCGCAAGTTTGCAGCTACCAACTTGGCCTTGATGTGTGCGCTGCAACATGTCAGCACACTATTTATGTGAATGCGCATTATCTGTGAGCTGCACCACATCACATACTATGCGGCATGCTGCACAGTGCGCCCTGAAATTTCCTGGGTGCACACATGTCGTGCAGTCAATTTGCCAGAGTGTTGGTTTGTGCTTCCATGTGCTTGGACGAGGGAAGGGGGGTTGCCTGGAAGAGGGGGGTTGTCTAGACAAGGGGGGGGTGCCTGGATGGGTGGGTGAGGGGTGCCATTGTTCAACCACCAAGTTGGCAGCATGCTTCATCATTGGTGCTTTGTGCATGGCTGCTTGTTCTCTAAATCCGACATGGTGGCCTTTACAGATGGTGGCACATGGTGGCCACATATTTGTGAGGGATAGTGGCAGAGAATGCTTCCAGGCACCTGATGCCTAGGTGGCGAAAATTGAGAATAACCAGTGCATGTGCTTTCCTAGCTGCTACCGCAATGGTGCACCACTGGGGCCGATCTGGGGTCAGCTGACTGTGAAGCTTCAAGGAGTTCAGGACTTGCAGTTGCAAGCCTGAGATCATCTGGTCTAACGTCTTGCTGCTAGGCCTAGACATGGTGTGAGGTGGGACTTGTGTCTAGGCCTAGACCAGAAGCTGCATGCATGTGCTAGGGAGACCCTCAGGCTGCATGGCATGCATGTTACTTCTCATGCCATGACCGTGACGGTGGTGTGTGGAGATGCTGCGGGGTTGCAACAGTGTTGCGGAGCTGTCCAAGGGAATAAATGCGCATGCATGCTGGGGCCGCCCCTGGGTAGTACTGTGGGCTGCTCGAATGTGTTGCTTCAAATGAGCCAACTTCAACTAGCAGTGGTATGCGCAGGCAGCAAGGTGCCAGTACTGGCGCTGCTTCAATGTGCTGGGTGGGCGTGTTTCGACGCCACAAGGGGCTGTGCTGGTGTGTTGGTCAGGCCAGCTCTCACTCAAGTTCACAAGTGACTGTGTTCTTTTGCACAAAACTGATGCTGGGGCCTATTGTTCTTTGCCTCCGATGTGCGCTGACTCAGGCACTACGGTTCTAGGGCACTGCTTGTTAGGAGTCCTTGGGGCATCTAGTCTCGGCACTGCTGTGCAGCAAACACGGGGTGCCGCACGCATGGCATGAGACTGTCACAACTGCTGCGTCATGAGACTGTCACAACTGCTGCGTCACGCAGCGCCATGCAGTAGCAGGGCGCCAGTACCACCAATATCACAACTGAGTATTGCTGCTGCATCACTGTGTGTCCAGTGGCCTGCCAGTGGTTGCGTTGGGCCCGGCCTGTGCACTGGTGCTGGCTGGCCTTGCTTTGCTGGTGTCAGCGACCGTGTCTGGTGTGACTCCAGCATGCTTGTGTCAGGTTGTCACTGACTCAGTCATTGTGACAATCAATGTGACAATCAATGTGACAATCAATGACTGCCTCAGTCATCATGTTGCAGTGACCATCAATGATCGATCCGGGTGGCCTCCAGTTCTTTTTGGATGCTGCTAGAGGTGGTCTATATCACACACATGATGACCATTGTAACAGCCTCAAACTGCAAGTACCAGTCACGAGCTGGCACTGCACATGCTTGGTTGACTTGATTTACACTTGAGAAACTGCGCATGTACAATTTACACTGTACAACTTGATAGCTGCAGGGGCCCGTCAAATGTAGTGGCCTGTGCCGTCAGCCTGAATGATGTTGTAACATGTCGGCAGCTGTAGCCACCCCCTGACATCAACTGCCAACAAAAGTGTGACATTGCCCCTGACCACACAACAGCAGCAAAGTGGGTGCCTGAAAGGACCCCGTGGGGGTTGGCAACCCTGAGGCTGGGCTCAGGCAGTGACACCACTCATGCTTGCAGCCAACCGCCACACAGTGTTCCAACTCAATTGTGCCAAAGGAAAACAAAGCCAACATGGCTGCTGCAAGTGCAGCCACCATTCAAGTTGTGCATGCTGCATCAACCCTGCCTCAAAATCTGAGGCTCACGGAGACATGCTGTGAGCGTGTGGGATCACACAAATGGCAGGCACATGCTGTGATCAGCATCATTCTGATGCTGAATTCATCACATGCAGACCTCAACACAGCGACTGCGAAATTGTGTGCAACCCAGCGGCTGCACTGCCACGTGTAATGGCCTCACTGCTGCTGCTGCTGCTGCTGCTGCAGCAGCTGGTACTGCTACTGTTTACACTACTCCTACTGCTGGTGCTACTGCCGCCCATCACCATGG
This sequence comes from Desmodesmus armatus, assembly GCA_007449985.2. Classification (NCBI taxonomy): domain Eukaryota; kingdom Viridiplantae; phylum Chlorophyta; class Chlorophyceae; order Sphaeropleales; family Scenedesmaceae; genus Desmodesmus; species Desmodesmus armatus. The sequence goes on from VIIQ02000216.1 coordinate 57,087, forward strand.
CAGCACCTGCTGCTATGTCACAGCAGAGGAGTGCCCCATCTACAACAGCAGCAACAGCACCGCCTGCTGCCCCCGCAGCTGCTTCACCTGTTGTTTCATTCAAGCCCTGCTCGGCAACTTGCGCTGCAGCAGGCAACAGAGATGTGCTGCTGCCTGTAGCAGCCTGCGGCAGCGGCAGTGCCCGCAGCTGCTGGTGTGTTGTGGCGATACTGACAATCAGATCCTGTACCGCAGGCCACTGTGCCTCCTGCTCCCTGACTTCCTCCTCTGCTGCCAGCCACTGCCCCAACACCTCATCTGCCACTGCCTGATCTGCCATCGCTGCTACTGCTGCAGGCATGTCCCGTTCCATCAAAGCCTGTAGCACCAGCATGGCCAGATCTGTATGCCCTGCTGCTGCAGCTGCTTCAGCTGCACCTGCCATGCCCTCAGCTGTCAGCTGTAGAGCAGCCAGCAGCAGATGCACAATCTCTGTGTTGCCTGCGGCTGCAGCTATACGCAACGGCGGCTTCTGCTGTGTGTTCAGGGCATTTACGTCTGCCTGAGCAGCCAACAGGAGCTGCACCACTGCAGGATTGCCTGCTGCATGCACTGCCGAATGCAGGGGCGTCCACGCCTCTGCATCAGCAGCTTTGACATCTGCCTGTGCATCCAACAGCAGCTGCACTGTTGTGGTGTGACCTTGCTGGGCTGCATAGTGCAGAGCTGTGTAGCCTTGTGTTGATTCAGCAGCGGCTACTGCTGCCTGGCACTCCAAGAGATGCTGCACCACATCATTGTGACCGTTGTGGGCCGCCTCAATGAGGGCTGTAGACCCCTCTGCGTTGCGTGCATTGACTGATGCACCAGCACGCAGCAGCAGCAGCACGACTGCAGTGTGACCGTGACATGCGGCACAGTGCAGCGCTGTCCACCCCTGTGTATCAGCAGCGTCGACTTCTGCCCCTGCATACAACATCAGTTGTGCCACTGCGCTGTGCCCCCGTGTGGCTGCATAATGGAGGGCTGTGTAGCCATTGGCGCCGACAGCAACCACATGCACTGAGGCTTGCCATTGCAAGAGAAGCTGCACTGCACCAGTGTGCCCCTGCTGGGCGGCCTCCATAAGGGATGTGGAGCCATTTGCAGCAGCAGCGTCCACTGCTGCTTGAGCATGCAGCAGGGCCAGCACCACTGCGGTACGGCCGTCAATTGCCGCACAGTGCAGCGCTGTTCGCCCCACTGCACAAGCAGCATCAACCCCTGCCCCTGCATTCAGGAGGGCCTGAACCACGGCCAGGTGGCCTTCCTGGGCTGCAAAATGCAGGGCTGTGTAGCCAAATTTACCAACCACCTCGGTTGCTGCGCCAGCACATAGCAGCTGCTGCACCGTTGCAGTTTGGCCCTTGTAGGCAGCCCAGTGCAGGGCTGTGAGTCCCTGTCCATCAACGGCATCTACTGCTGCGTGAGCATCTAACAGCAGCCGCACCACTGCACTGTGATTGCGTTTCCCTGCCCTGTGAAGTGCGGTGAGGCCCTCCGCGTCAGCAGCATTGACTGCTGCCTGCCACTCCAAGAGCAGCTGCACTACAGCTGTGTGCCCCTGGCCGGCAGCCTCCAGAAGGGCTGTGGAGCCCTCATCATCATCAGCGTCCACAGCTGCATGCGCACACAGCAGCGCCAGCGCCACTGCGGTTCGGCCGCCGATTGCTGCACAGTGCAGCGCTGTTGCCCCCGATGCATGAGCAGCATCTATTTCTGCCCCTGCATTCAGAAGGCCCTGCACTACTGTAAGGTGACCCTCCTGCGCCGCAAAATGCAAGGCTGTGTAGCCATGTGCATCAGCAACATCAACTGCTGCGCCAGCACCTAGCAGCTGCTGCACCACCACAATATGGCCCTGGTAGGCAGCCAAGTGCAGGGATGTGAGTCCCTCTGCATCAGCGGCGTCTACTGCTGCGTGAGATATCAACAGCAGTTGCACCACTGCGCTGTGATTGTGCCTTCCTGCCATGTGAAGTGCGGTGAGCCCCTCTGCATCAGCAGCATTGACTGCTGCCTGTGCAGCTAGCAACAGCTGCACCACCGCACTATGGCCGTGCTGTGCCGCCTTGTGTAGAGCTGTGCAGCCTTCCTCGTCAGCAGCATCAACTGCTGTGCCTGCTAAGATCTGCTGTTCTACTGCTGTTGCATCGCCATCCGCTGCTGCGCGAAGGAGATCTTCCCATGCCGGTGCAGAGACTATTAAATTCATGCTTCTTGGTGTGGTGGCGATGCAACTTCTCTGTAGAGGCCCAACCCCAGCGATCATGGTGATGTGACGACAGCAGCGACGATTTGGTGACATGACCTGAAAAGACGCGTTGATGTGTTTGACGCCTTTACTGGCAAATATGTGATTTCGTTAAGCTGTGTTTCGTCGTGTCGTAAAGACCGGCCCCGCCACGTGAACAACGGCTGTTGATGACTCACAGGCACCCAACTGCAGCACACAATGCTCACCCCAGCCACCAGAGTCGTTGCACTGTGAGGGAGTTCTGCACTGCTGCTGTGCAAAAGGGCGTACCTTGTAAGTATGTGCCTTTGCCACATAACGTGTGACCTACACTCCCTCAGTGACTGAGCGAGTCAGTACCACACGCGCTGACAGTGGCTCGTGAGCCATGCCGCTCACAGCATTGACTCTCTGCTGACTCTGTGATGCTGTTTGATTTGGCTGGCCATGGTCAGGCTGTCTGATGATCCCTTTTTGAGTAACCAGAGCCAGTGGATCATCAGCATCGGCGGCTCGCGCAGGTCTGAGTAGGACCGCGCGGGGGGGGGGGGGGGGGGGGGGATGTCTGCTGCAGGCGTGCATGGCTCTATTGGGATCTACATCTGTGCTGGACTTGGGTGTCTGCCATACACACGCTTGGCCGGACTGCCGCGGGCTGCCTCCTACGGTATGCTGAGGACGTGTGAGATGTGCTACAGTAGGGTAGAGAAACAAGTGATGCAGTGCCATGTGTGTGACAATGTTCCTCAGGAACAGCCTGAGGCTGTGTATATATTCCAACAGCCTTTAGTGGCTGTTGCTGTACATGGGCCCAGCACAGCCAGCACACGCGGCTGTGCTGGGCCCCTGTACAGCCACTGCACCCCGCTTGTAAACATTCTGAAGCTCAGAGCAGCTGCACATCAGACATGACACTGACTCCATTGCATCCAGGCAGCCCCTGCCCCAGACCCCTCTCTCCTGATGCGCTGTGACCCCTGACTTGCACGCTCTGCTGTTGCGAAAGCTGGCCATGACCAGTGCTGCTTGGCCAGGTCTGGCTGCTTGCAGCATGTCTGCGGAAGCTGCCGGCAGCAGGTGCGGTAATGTAAGACGAGGATATCAAGGCCAGACGTGAAGCCTTTGCAGCTGTTTGATTGTTTGATGTTGTTGGTTGATATGTGTGTGGTGGCGGGGTGGGTGAGGGTGGCCACCCCCATGGGGGGTGGGGGTGGGGAACACCCGCCGTGTTGGTGGTGGACGTGTGGTGTGTGTGTCGAAGCACAACATGAAGGGTAATTTATCATGTAGTGTGCCTCGATTCCACCGACTTTCGTGACATCAGACTGCAATGACTAACAAACGGCCGACCTTCCACCGGCAGCCCAAGCCAACTGCGAGAACATGAACACTTTCAACACCTCAAACCTCAATTACATGCAGGGCATCACCGCTTGAAATCTCCATCCCAACACACCTCTGTGGATCTCACCTGGCCCAGAGTCAGTTTTCTGCTGTCAAGCCTTTGATCAGCGACAACAGGGCCCATCATTCGTTTCAAAACATATTCTTATCATCGGGATGGGTCTAGGCGAAGGGTGAGCCCCAGATGACCGCACAGCCCACAGCAACAGCAGCACCAGACCTGAGACACCACCTCAGCAGCAGACCCAGTGCCTTGAAGCCTAAAATCGCAAGCAATCGAAACTTGAGTGACTGCATCCATTGTAAGCCTTTGTCCAACGATGTGGCCTGCAAGCACACCCCAACACACGACACGAGAGGCGCTGGCATACCCACCATAGGGTGCTTGCTGTTCTGACAGCTTACTCTGCCTTCGTTCTGGCTACAGGGGCGTTGAAGGCCAACGGGCCTGATCTACTACAGTTTTCCGCAAAAGTGACAGGCACACGCCTGCAGCAGGCAGCACCCAACCGCAGTCGTCACTAATGTGGGAACCGCCACACCAGCAGCAACTGCCTGCGCAGTTTGCCACGCTGGCCATCTCTAGCAGCCTCCACAGCTCGCTGTTCTCACCCCCAGGCAGCTCCTACAACCAGGAGGCGGAAACAGACACAGAGTTTGACTATCAAAGTGAGGTGGGGCACCTCAACTTTCCCACTAATGGAGAGACACCGCCCGCAGCAGCAGCAGCAGCAGCAGCAGCAGCACCGCAGGAGCATGAGCCCGTGCACATCCCGCCCCCCAGCCTCCAGTCAATACCCACACCCAGACGTTTGGGCCAGACACAGATTTCGACTATCAAGCAGAGGTGGGATACCCCAACTTTGCAGCAGCACCTCAGGAGCTTGACGGACACCTGCAGCCCTTTGTTGGCCTGGGGCCTGGACTCCTAGGCGACGGCAGCTTTGGAGCAGTGTTTACAGCATTCCATGGACACCGCATGGTGAGTTCTTGAGGTCAAAAATGGTTTGAACCCATGCTTCTGTTCTGCCTCGGGCTTGGTTGACTGGACGAGCAGCTGACACTGCACACTGTGGGTGTCATGAGTTCCTGCAAAGGGTTACGGAACAGAGCCCATGCACTGCGCATACCAGCGTTGCTCGCACGCCTAGCATCAGACAGCCTGTTTGCTGGGCGCCTGCACAGCAGGCGGGCGGATGTGGGGGCCAACTGTGGCTGCATTGCAGATTCTGGACGTGGCATGTGCAACAGCATCTCGCAGTGCATGTTGACAATGCATGTCTCCTGCTTGCCAGCTGGGGGATGTGCCAACGCAGCCTCCCTGAGGCCCACACTCCGCTGGTGCTGACTGTGTGCTGTGCCATGCTTGGCTGACCTGACCTGGTGCTGTGCTGTGCTGTGCTGTGCTGTGCTGTGTGCTGCGCTGTTCTGTGTGCTGTGCTGTGTGCTGTGCTTGGGTGGTTCAACAGGTGGCCATCAAGGTGTTCAGGGAGATGGTGCGTGACCACGTCCCATCGGATGCAATCCGCCAGGAGCTGGAACTTCAGGTGACTGAATGTGCTGAGTCTCCCTCACCCGTTCCTCTTTCCCGCGCCCTTCTCTGTGTATGTGTGTCAGCAGGGATACTACAATCATGCATGCGATGCGCGCGCGTGTGCGTGCGCAGTACGTGCGTACATGTGTCGATGTGCTACACCATCTCAGCCATTAGTGCAATTCTCGTCAGCAGTCTGGGTATCAAGTCCCTGTGCAGCCTGCTGCTGCATAGCGAGCCACTCTGAAAGCTGCCTCCTGGTAGTTGCCAGGAGGCAGCTTTCAGAGTGGCTCGCTATGCAGCAGCAGGCTGCACAGGGTCCCTGTGACTGTCCTTCACAGTGCACCGGGCCGGCGGCCAGCACAAATACCAGCCCGATTCCAGCCTGCTAGGCCGGGTCTGGCATCAACTGGTGTAGTCAACTGTCGAACTGTGTCATGGCTACCCGTGACTCTTTCATGGGTGTGTCTCAGTAAGGCAGGTGTGAGGACCCTAGGCTTGAAGGGCGTAGGAAAATGGGTCCTTTCGTATTGCTTGCACAACCACATTTTATTTTTCGTCTTTGCCCGCGCGCTCACTGGACTGTCGCACACTGCAGTGCGCTAAGTGACAAGTGAGGAGCAGCACCTAAGCCCCAGCACCAACGTTGCGGTGCTGTTGGGTTGCTGGGGTGGTGCTTCACAACTCCCTGCTGCTTTCTCAGCATTCTGCCGCACTGACTTCTGTCGCTGTTGTGTCCCTGCTGCCCCATCATCTCTGCCAAACACGTAGATGATGTGTCAGCATGAGTTTGTGGTGCAGGCGTACGGCTGGAAGGTCTCTCCCGTGCGCCCGAGTGGCCATCCCGGTGGCAACCAGGGGTTCTTCTGTGTTGTCATGGAGCACTGCATATGCAGCCTGGAAGACAAACTTGGGCAGCTGCGCATGCAGCACTACGGACAGAACCCAGCAGCAGCAGCGCAACAGGACGAACAGCAGGGCCCTCCTCCTGCCCCTCCACCACCACCACCTCCTGGCCAGCCTGGATTGCAGCCGCCTGATCCAGCGGGCAGCATTTCGGAGCTGTCGGTGCGGCTATCGGTGATGGGTGATGTGGCAGCAGCGGTGCAGCACATGCATGGCGGAGGGCTGCAGCAGCAGGGTGGGGAGAGGTGTGCAGTCCTGCACAACGACCTGCGGGCACAGAACGTCATGCTGCAGGTCAACGCTGAGGGGCGCTTGGTTGGGAAGGTGAGTGTGCGGGTGTGGAAGGGCCGCGCTGTTAGTGGTAGATGTGCAGCCACGTCTTTTAGGTTTGCAGCCTCATATGGAGTTTTCGGGATTACCTTATGGTGTATGCGGCTTGCGTGTTGTTGCCACATGCTGTGGGGTGAAGTTTTGGCACACATGCCAACCGCCACAGCCGGCTGCTGTCCAACATATTGTTCTTTGCCACCCCAGCTGATCGCTAGCCCTTGCTATGACCTGAACTGCCAAACCTCCAAAAGCAAAAAAAAATGTGTTGACACTAACCGCAGGTTGCAGACTTTGGGCTGGCAGCAAGGCTGGAGGGCCACCAGGAGGCGGCAGCATCATGCAGCCTACGCATCCACTGTGGGTTGCACCGGAGGCGTACTGGGGCCGCCGGCACGGCCCCTACAATGTCACACGCTACACTGACATCTTTGCACTGGGTGAGTCGTGTAAGGTCGGGTATGGCTTGACATAGGGCGCGGTGGCGGGAATGGTCTCTTTATTCTCTGTGTGCCCCTCGCTCTCCAATACTTATTGGGGAGGCACACACTACACTGACATCTTTGCACTGGTGGGTGGTGCAAGGGCGGTATGGATCGGTTGGGGTTGTGTCTGATTATGTTTGAGGAGCGAGGGGCACATGTCGTTGCCACCAGGGGCGTGCCAACAGGACATCCCAGCACTTTCCGCTGACAGGCCTGGAGCTGCAATGTGGCAGCTGCTGATGCATCTGCCTCCTGCACATTATTGCACTCGCCTGAATTCTGGCAG
>VIIQ02000217.1:0-149937 GCA_007449985.2 Desmodesmus armatus
GTCTGTCTGTCTGTCTGTCTGTCTTCTGTCTGTCTGTGATGCGTCGCTTTGTGTGTCCAGCCCAATACCTCCACAGCACTGGAGCTCAACTACCTGGGCATGCCCGACACCTTCAACGGCCTCGTCTTTTGGGTGAGTGCACCTTGCGTCTAGACCACAAGACTGTCAGCGCCATACACCCGTTTTAACAGGAAGTTTTGCCTGGTGCAGCTCAAGAAAATGCTGTCAAGGCGCATGCTTCGCTTACCACACATTTGGCCAACCAGTGTTTGCCCGTCTGCTCAATACCGCACAATGTCGCACCTCCCGCCTTGACAGGCAACGCACCACAAGGAGCACCTGTACGTCGCAACGGGAGAGTACTGGGGCTACGACCATATTCGCATGCCGTCTGTGTATTGGGCCGTCATCAAGGCAACCGACAACTTGTGCGAGCTGACCCGCAAGGATCACGGACTGATCGCCTCTGCGGACGGCTTCGCATTAGCGTACCCAGTCATTGCAGCATGTGAAGACGGAGGTGCACTGGTCGCGTTCAGTTACAGCGGAAAGGGCGCCATCGCTGGTGGTCGCACCCCGCGTACCCAGGTGCGACTGCCAGCAGCATGCTGTTGGGGCTACTTGTACTTGTATAAGCGGCAGATGCTTGCACGGTTAGTCAGCCGCCCAGCCAGCACTTCCGACACACTGGTGCATGTCACTCATTCACTCATTTCCACCTTGCCTGTGTTTTACATGTGCTGCAGGTGTTGCCACGGTCATGGTGGGTCGCAAGCAGGACGGCTCCTATGACGAGCACACCGTGATCCACATCATCAAGAGGGAACCGTAAGCTTGGTGTCGGTCCATGAGTCAACCGTGCCCAACACCCTGCCCTGGGGTATCGGTCGCAGCGCAGGTTTGCGGTGACCAGATGTGGTTTGCTGTCCCGATCCCTGCCGAGGGACTTGAGGGGCGCCACCAGTTTGGTACAGCACTTGGATTACCTGGCAACAGCTGTAGGACCGTGCTGTGTGCATGGTCAGCTTGCAGGAACGGTGCTCAACGGTTGCACTTCTGGAGTTCAGGACGAATTGTTGTGTTGAAATGCACGGTAGCAAGATGAGGGGGTGTTGGACTGTGTGATGTGCAAGGCGCAGTACATGGTTGCGTCATGCTGGTAGGGCTGATTTCTGCACCATTTCGACGGTTTGATTTATGCATTCATGCGTGTTTGAGCTTGGAGTTTTGAGGGTTCACGTTGTCCCTACTCCCTACTGAATTCAGGGGCCGGCTCTGGACTCGCAGATGCATGTGCAGCTTGTTGGGCGGTGTTTATGCCGGCCGTAGAGGGTGGACAAGGTGGTGTTAAGTGCCACTGGAAGTCATAGTTATGGATGGAGTTATGTCACCTCTGACATAGGTGTAACGAGATTTCAAAGCTGACCCCAGCGTGCACTGGCCCAGCAAGCAAGCTTGATCAGCTACGTGGCCATCCCCACTCATGTCATGGTCACAGGTCACCTCTGCATCAGGGCCACATGCTGTTGTTTCAGCGGCGGTGAGCTGGCATGATGTTGCCACGGCACACTCTAGTCTGCGTCATCGGTCTAGTTGATCCGGAGATGCTTGCTTCGAAGGTCAAAGCTTGCTAAAAGTTCCAATTCATACTCGCGCATACAGATTCACCCCGTGCCTCCTTGGACACCCCTGGTGGGGCCCAGAAGCAACGGAGACTTGCCATCTGCTGCATTGCACGCTACCACCATCATGACATCACTTGGCAGTGCTGCATGCGACAGTATTCAAAATCGCCAACTGGGCACATTTGCCAACTGGGCACAATTGCACCAAATTGCTGCAACACTCAACAACCTCAACAGTCCCCTTGACTGTAACAGAACGACGTGACAGACACAAGGCAGCACCGCATCCAATGCCTATACTGTCACAGTAGGCTGCTGAAGCCTGTGCAAAATGCCCGCTGTCATGCTAGCCCAATGTGCTCTGCTGGTGTGCCTAGGCCTGATAAAACATGCTAAGGCATGAAACATGCACATGTTGTACCGTGGACACTACATCAATGCCAACCAAAATGTGACAGCCATGCATGCTGCCCTGGATGGCAGAATCAGATGCACATGTTTGCAACCCTAGCTAAAGAGCACTGCACTGCGGCTGCCTGTAATGCCTGACAGCAATGTCAACCCAACCACGCCGCAGGCGCAGCCGCGCGCTGTAAAAAGATTGGTTCAACAGAGCCAGTGGCAACCCATATATACACCACAAGACATGTCCCTTATGACACACTGATGACACAAAATACTGTTGCTGTGCTCCACAAAGCATGGAGGGCAAGATGGAGCACAGCAACTGCAAAAATCATCCACTTGTGTAACTTGCCAGGCAGCCCAAACTCATCAATACGATCTGCACAGGGTTCAGCCGCAGCCCCGTCAAGGCTGCATGCGGTGTAGCCCATCGACACCAATTGATGTGCGCCACTCTTGCGCACTCAGGCTGTGCAGGTCCACCAGCACCCCAGCCTCACAGTCACCCTCGCTCTTGATGGCCAGGATGAGGGTGGCCAAGAACCCAGCACAGACCAAGCACAACATAAGCTCGCAACCAAATTCTAGCCAACAAGCCAGCTTGCTTGCATCCAGTATGCGGTCCAAGTCCTTGTCATGTGAAGGAAGGTTTTTCACAGAGTTCCACTGTGTCTCACCTCGAGAGTGTCTGATCCTCTCAAAGTCTGACCGCTTGGACCAAGGCATTGGCCCAGGTACGCGATGCAGGATCCAGAACAGGAATGCAACCCACAGCGATTGCCACATGCCTGCCGCGGAGGCCATTGTCACGCCGTCGCGGCACACCAGCGTGGCTATCAGCACAGAGCCGGCAGCAACAGCTGCCAGCACAAGTGCCAGGCACAGCTGCATGTTGCGCACAGTCACAGCCGGTGAACAACACTTGATGCCCTGGAGCGCATCGGGGATGCTGTCGTGTGAGGAAATCAGATCCATTCTGCACTGTGTGGCAGGGATGGTGTTGTCTGAAGTTGCTTGTGACCAAGTGAAGCCACAATCTGCCATGCTGAAGGTTGGAGGGCCGCCATGACTACCCATAAGATGCTGTGTGAATGCTGCAGCAACTTGCGTTGCTGCTGCAGGGGTTGCCTCTGCCGTGGCAGCACCAACAAGGCTTGGCCGCTCCACAGCAACCATGAGAGTGGCCAGCGCCGCTGCAAAGCCGCACAGTTCCATGTCTGTCAAGGAGTAGATGTCGCTGTACCTAACTGCACTTATGCACGGAGAAGACATGTTGGTGACTGCAGCAGCAACATCACTCGTTGCTGCACTGGGGGCTGTGATGTCAGCTGCAGCTGCAGCCTTGACTGCTGCTTCGGCCAACTTGGCATCCCCAGCAGCAGCGGCAGCCACCAGCAAATCAGCAGATGACGCAGCGGCTGCCAGCACCAGCTCGTCTGCAGCCGCCTGTGCTGCTGCTGTGTGACTGTCTGCTGCCCTGGCACGCCAGAGCTGCCTGGCTGCTTCATGCCGCATGCGCCTTGCAATGTCCACCGTCACTGCTGCTGCCACAGATGCTGTATTTGCTTTCTCTCCTGCTTCTTTGGCTCTACCTGCTGCTGCTGCAGCAGCTGCTGCATTTGCAGCAGCTGCGTGGCTGCAGGCTGCGCACGCACCACCTGCGGGCATGGCACCAGCCACAGGTGGGCTGTAGGCTCCTGCCGCTGCTGCTGCCGCAACGGCAGCAAGGCCAGCTGCCTCATCTCGATCAATCTCACTCTCAGTGGCTGCGTTCACGATGCGGCCATATGCGGCCACTGCTTTAGCAGCACTTTGCTCTGCCCCGGTAGCTGCTGCGCCGGCAGAGTTAGCTGCTGCTTCAGCAATGCGCACCTGCTCCATTGCTCGCTCGCTGTTGCCTGAATAAGCAGCTGCAGCAGCATGGCCTGCTGCTACCAGCGCCTTCTACGCATGCGCTTCTGCCGCCTGCTGGTACCCCTCTGTCAGCTGCAGATAGGTGTCAACGACAGCAGCCTGGCGCAAGGCTTCCCGAAGTGCTGTCTGGGCTTGCTGTGCTGCTTTGGTTGCTGCTGCTGTTGCTCGGGCGGGCGCGCCAGTGCTGGCGTCTTTCACGGCAGCTGCTGCCTCAGCCATGCCGTCCAACCCCATGATCCCTGCGAAGAAGCCTGCTTCGAAAGTGCCATGGGCCTTGGCCTGTGCTGTAAGGACCGGCTGGTTGATGTGGGCGCGCAGCAGGTCTACACCCAGCAGCACCATGTTCATGTAAGCCAGCCAAGCCGTGCAGCAGTCTGCGCAGCAACACGGTCAATGTGGTGCTGGTGATGTGAGGGCTATTGCCGGAACTCTTTGGTGATGAGAATAATTTCAGAAGTTGATGTCAGCCTGGTTCCACATGCACAACTGTTTGCAGAGTGTCCACCATATGCCGTTGTTGCTGTGAAGGCTTGGCACTACGGAACATGCAAGTATGGACTGCACCTCTGAAACATGCAGCCTTGCATATACCATCCAACACGTTTTCCATCAAGGCTCTGACTTTCAATCACACCGGGCGCAGGTACCGGCGCAGCCGTACCTTGCAACACGCCGTCTTGCAGTGTGGCCACATCGACGAGCAGCATCTGTTCTAGACATTTTTGAAAGGCATCCAAGCTGTCTGGAGTGGGTTGCAGCAGTGGCGTGCGGCGGCATATGTAGCGCTCACACATGATATCCAGAGCATGTCGCTTGTAGTTGACCTTCAGCAGGCACTCCATGAGCAGCCCCAGCTGTAACTGGGTGGTCCCGCATGAGATGTGGCAATCTGTGAGGTTGCTGCTTGAAAGGCACAACAGAATCATGGCCATCCGTCCTGCCATAGCCGCGACAAACCCGTCTGCATGCCCCCACATGTCCTGTGCCATGAAGCTTGCTGTGTTGAGGCCCTGATGGATTCGGTGGGCGACCACAGTAGACCCTGTGCAAAAAAGGGAGGGGCGACAATTGAGTCAGCAAGCATAGGCTGCAATGTTCTACAGAAACATACATTCCTGAGGTTCTGCGTCAAGTCCATGTGTGTGCATTGTGGTCCATCTTTGGTCTGACACTCAGTGGTGGCAACATCATCAGGACGACAGCAAATCCGTTTGTGCCAACCTCAGGCTGAAAGAACGAAAGATGCCGATACACCCCCTTGTATCGTAACGCCATAGGACTCCTCCCGTTGGCCTCGCATGCGTTGAGGATGGCTCATCACTGGCATGCATGCTGGAGGGCTAACTTAGCCGTTGCGGCAACGGCACTCATGGACACACCTGTGTATGTGCGTACAGTTTTGCCCTGGCTGTACAGCCAAATTCCTGGTGAGCAACAGCCAGGAATGCCCGGCCAAAAGTGCCCTTCATCTTGCAGTGCGGGTGCAGCACACATTGTGCTTCACGTAATTTGAGGCAGTGGTGTGCTGTTTGCCCCACGGTCGTTGTTCGAGGCTCCTGTAGAGCCCTGGCATGTTAGTGCATGTAGACAGGCGTTCAGCACGCTTGCAGCACATAAACAGGGTCTCGTATATTGCTTTCAATGTGTCCATGTGGGACGACTCCTCGACCAGTTGCTGCATCGCCTCGCTCAGGTACTTGGCACCAAAGGACAAAATTGCTGCAAAAACAATGTTGGTAGCATTGTAGAGATTGAAGTTGTGCAGACTGTTTGTGTACAGGTGAACCAACGAGAACGTAGCCGGTATGAACGCCAGCATTCCAAGTGTGAGGGCCTTGTGCTTCCACAACAGTTGCTGCATGAAGTCGTTTGGCGGCAAGTCCAAGTCCAGTTTCTGCTGAGCACTGACAGCAAAGGCGCCAAGGCCCATGATAACAAAGGCAAACAGGGTGTATAAACAACTGACAACGAGCTGCAGGGCCGAGGCAGGGAGGCGCGGCAGGATGCTGCCATCGTAAGCTATATTGCCCAGAGCAGTGATATTCGTCAGGCTCATCCCGGATCTTCCCTGTGTAGACTGGAAGGCATACGTTGCTCATGTCGACTTGGTGCTTCGGGTCAGGCTTGCCCTGATATTGTCTCTTCAAGTCCCGGCAATCGACCTTCCAGCCACCTTCGTTGTTGACACTAACGCTACAGCAGAGCCTAGGCCCTCGAAACACAACGCAAGATTACATCTGAACCGTTTCAGGGCGTGTGATAGCGCTAATGCTGGATACCGCACGTCACTGGCGAAATTCACCCATCTGGCCTGCTGGGGCCAGCTTCTGCCCCTGGCCTGGTGCCAACAGCACATACAACAGGCAAAGGCCCACTGTATCGGCATGCAGCCCCTTGCTGGTGAATTAAGTGAAGAGTAATTTACGGTGATAGGCTTATTAAAGGCCAGATGGCAGCCCAATGGCGACGGCACTGTTGTTTGTGTTGTGTAATGCGGGCAGCGACAGGGGGTGACTTGACCATGTGCATCCAGCAGCATGACAAGACAGGTGAAGTTGTATGTAATTATGTAGCACAGCCTGACACAGCTCAGTTGCTTGGTTTTCAGTTGCTACCAAATGTCAAAACCACAGCCCTGATCAGCTACAGCTGATAAGTCATGTTCATCAGCTGATCAGTCATGTTCACCGTGACAGCGAGGAGCAGCTGTTATTAGTTCTCTTGAAACCGTTACACACAGGGCCCCACGAGTATTCTGGCCTCACGAAGCAAGACACCCTGCTGTGTCTCTTGATCTGAGCAAGAGACAAAGCTGTCTCAGAGCCAAGTGCACAATAATTGAGATGACACCAGAGTCAAGGTAAGCACAGACGAATTTCGTAATATCTGGGCGCATGGGACCTGGGGTGTACGTGCATTGCTTGTTTTTTTGCTGCCAGAGTGGTGCACGTCATGCATGATCCTGCGGCGTCCTGTACCTTGCTGCTGTCCTTACAGTGCAGGGCAGCTGATGATCGACAAAGCAGTTCTGCAACTGCCACATGAACAGGGCCACCACCAGCACCAGCTCTGTGATCTGCCAGAAGCAGTCCTGACAGCCATACTGCAGCATGTCCCCCTGCGCTCCAGGCTGTCCGCCTGCAACCTGGTGTGCAAGAGCTGGGCAGCCGCTGTCGCTTCTACCGAAGCAGAGGTCTCAGAATACACATCACACCCTGACGAGTGCATGCAGATGCAGGACTGGCTGCAGGCACGGGGAGGGCAGGTGTGCGACCTCGAGCTGAACTTCTGCCCTGATGAGGATGATGATGAGGAGGTGCCTTCGGCCTGCGAGTGTAGCCTGCTGCTGCCTTGCAGCAGCCTCACGCGGCTGACCACCTTGAACCTGGGCGGCTTCCGTGTCGCGTTCCACACCCAGCACAGCAGCGTCAGCACACCCAGCGAGCAGCGGGCCAGCACAGCACAGTCCCTGGCAGCAGCAGCTATGCGGCCCATGCCTCCCTCTGGCCCTCTTTCTGCAGCTGCAGGGGGCTCAGCATGCTTCCTGCCAGCTCTACAGGAGCTGGAGCTACACAGAATCGAGCTTATGCACGAGCACTTCCTGCAGCTGTCACAGCTGACATCCCTCACTAGACTTACGCTGCAGGACATGACACTCTGCACAGCAGAGTGGGCGCCAGTCGCAGAGCAGCAGGAGTGCGAGGCCTTTGCCGCGGTCCTGCAGGAGCTGCAAGCGCTCGAGAGCCTTGAGCTTGCAGACGGGGTGGTGTTGGACGATCCTGTCGCTGCCCTCGCGCCCCTCAGCACCATGCAGCACCTGCAGCATGTGAGCTTCTGTTTTGAAGCCTGCAGCACAGCCTCCCTGGCGCACCTACCCAGCAGCCTTACTTGCCTGGACTTGCGTGGGTTTGTGGAAGGTGTCGGCTTTGGGGACCTGTCAGTAACGACGGCGTCGCTGCCGCAGCTGCCCTCGCTTCGTGCTGCACATTTGGTCTGGGTGCTGCTGGAGCCTGGGGTGTTGGCAGCCTGGAAGGGCTTGACACAGCTGAGCATGTCTAACGTGTACCTCACATCCCCAGGCGTGGCCCCTGCAGGTGATCACGCTGATGATGCTGATCATGCTGATGATCAGCTCGCCCTCACAGCTTTCCTTGAGGAGTTGACCAAGCTCACGCAGCTGCAGGTGACTGGGGTGGTGAACATGTGACAGTTGCACAGTGGTTCAGTGCACGGCGTCTTGTTTGTTCATTTGTGACATGTCTGTTGAGTTCGTCTGTGCCCGGATTTGCGCCTGAGCGGTTGCAGGTGGATGGGGCAGGGCATTCGGACTTGCACATGACATGTATGCTTGTGTGGTTGCAGCTAGTAGCATGTGCTGCAGATGCCTCCTTGGCTGTAATCTCCTGCACACTGCCATCGTCACGATGGCAGTCATGATGAGTCATCATGCAATGCTCTCACGGTGTGGTATGGGGCGTAAGCACCAAATGAACCCCAAGTGTGCCAACTGTTGTGTTGCTGGTTTTGGTTGCAGGATCTGTACATCAACAGCATGACTGGCCAGCCCCTGCTCAGTGTGCAGAATGTGCAGCTACTTGGCGCGCTGGCAGCCTCAACTCAACTTACAGAGCTGGCACTTTTGGAGACTGACCATGGCCAGCCTCATCTCCCTATGCCCCTGCCGAGGGGCGCACTGCAGGCCATGTTCTCACCGCACAAGCGGTGGCCCTTCCTGCAGACCCTGCGTCTAGAAATCGTTGAGGCAGAGGGGTACACTGTCACCGAAAACTGCGTTGTGGATGCTCCGGACATTGGCCGCTTGGCCAACTGCCTGCCAGGGTTGAGCTCCCTGTCCTTGGTGAGCTGAGGGTTGTTCAAGGGAGGGCGGTGTGTGAGCATGGGGAACACCATGCAGCATGCATGCTATGGTTCTACAGCGTCGAGTGTGTTTTGGCAACCTGTACGTTGCTGGTGCTTCATGCTGAAGTCTTCTTGTGTATGTCCTGCATGCAAGTACCGACTCGTACACCAAAACAGTGTTGACAGCTATACCAGTGTGACACCATACCAATTTGACTGTACCACTCTTGTGTTGAACTGCGTCACTGGTCCTGGCACATGCAGGTACATGTGGTGAAGGATCACGAAACCGTGGCCGCCTTGACCCTGCTCATGCCCAAACTCACAGGTCTCAGCGTGGGCGGCAGCATCTTTGACGACCAGGCTGCAGGGCTCATAGCACAGCTGAAAACGCTCCAGGACCTGGAGTGGACTGACGTTGTAGTCACGGCTGCAGGGGTGCAACGGTTGACAGCCCTGACAAACCTCGACAGGCTGGTGATAAATGACTGCCCAGCTGTCAGCCGGCACGTGGCTGACTCCAAAGGGGTGGTCGAGGTCTACACGTCAGGAAAGGTGCGCCAGTGTCCGGGCGCCGAGGTAGCGCTCTCTTGTTGCATAGCCAAGACGGGACTGGTGTGCAAGCGTTGTTGTCAACACTGCTTGCTGAGGTGTAGGCACTGGCATCATGTGTTGAAGTTTTGTGTTCACCTGGGGGATTATGCATGTGTTCTGCCAGCACCAATGGTGCCACCAGCAATTGCTGGTTTTACAGCTCTGTTGCGGCAAGCTGCAGCTACTCTGATGCATCTTTCCTGCTCTGTCGTTGCTGTGCTTGTCTCTGTTGTTGATGTTGCTGTGCAGGCTAGTGCGGCTGGGACGCATGATGTCTGGCTGCAGCTGCAGCGACGTTGCAGCCGGGATCCGTACTTGAGGCGGCTTCAGGGGGGCGTGACGCAGGATATAGGCAAGCAAAGCAGAAAGAGCAGAAAGAAGGGCGGCAGTTGCCCTGGTGTGGGGCATGTACCACTTCCCGCTCATTTCAAAACCCCACTGGCCCCATGGGTTGGCACTTGTCCTTTGCCTGCTGTGGTTGTAACTGCAGTGTCGACAACAGACAGCGCCTGGCTCTCAGTAGCACTGCTTACCCCTGTTCAGGCAAAATGTATGCACTTTGGCAGCCTGTGTGGGGCAAGCAATCACGGCACAGCACAAGCGTGAAATGCCTGATGCAGATCAAGCAGCTACTGCAGGACATGTAGTCTGCAGGGTGCATGCGCCCCAAACCTTCTCACTATGGTGACACCTGTGGCTTCTCCCTCCGCAAACAGGATATCAAGCAGTTTGTGATTGATGCAATGCATTGTGGCAACAAGAGATACCCTAAATGTATGTACTGCATTGTCCCTTTATGATGACAGCATATATGCTGTACATATATAGTAGGACATAGCTGACATGGCACATGGGCTCATTGGGCGTCTTGCGTAGACGCGCAACATGTTTGTTTCTGCCTGCAGCTTTGTTGGGCGGGCCCGTGATGCAGCGCTGCACTGCAGTAAAGCTGCGGCAGCTTGTGCTGGTCATGACATAGCTTTGGCAAGCGCCACCCACTTCAACACCAGTGACTTGTTACTACCAAGCAATACCAGGGAACAGCACAAACCATGTCACAACACAAGCCGAGGCAGAAGAGCAAACAAAGCAGAATTTGCCCGCCACAATACTTCATGGGCAGACACTACAGAACCACATGGTCGGTACAGCAGCAGGTGTTTACGCTGTCCAGTATGCATGATGCACTCCCTTACTCAGGCACAACAGCTCTGCTTGCCATCTCAAAACACTGTGTTACACAGGCTCCCTTCCCTTTCTGCCCAAACAAAGGTCTGGTGCCTAATCACTCTCTGAAAACTGATCCCTACCAAAGCTATGACACAACATCGAAAATTCCCATTTTCACAGCCGCCTCAACCTCAGAACATCCACATCACTGCACTGGTACACTTCATCAAGCTCGTGGCTTAGCAGCAGCTCGATACTGAAATGTGCAGCAGCAGCTGCTCTGAAGTCTGGCTCTGCTGGCCGGTTGCGGCCATGCGCCACCAACACAGTGCTGCTGCTGCTACTGAGCGCCAGGAGGGACTGCAGCAGCGGCTGCACCAGCTCATGAACATACATGACATCTGCATGCATGGGCGACAGAAGGACCGGGTCAGCAGGGTTCAGCAAGGTGGGGTGCGCAGGGGCAGGAAAATTCAATGCTGAAGCATCCAGGACGGCTGCGGATTCTGGTATGCGGCGCAGGGTGTGAGGCCTGCGTTGCCAGCACATGTGGCACCTTTGCTGCACTTTGCTACACTCCACTGCACCAACCTGACAGTACAGGAGTTGCATGCAGCAACAACAGGGGCGGTATTGTGGGGTGAAGTTGGCAACAGACATCCTTGACGCAGCAGCACCACCTTACCGCAAGCAACAATGAAATCAAATGGTGGGTTGAGGGATGTCGAATCCTCGCCCCAGCGGTGCTCCAAAACAGTAACAGGCACACCTGCAGGGCAGCAGTACAGCAATCGTGGCTCTTACTACGTTGTCCGAAGACTTTTTGGGTCGTCCCTTGAAAGTTCTGCCTCTCACACAGACTGCCTCTCTACACGTGGGCGTGCTCCTCTGCTGGTGCGAAGGCCATACAGTAAGCAATCAGGTGCCACCAGCAATCGCTTACACACCGTTTGTTGTGCAGTTGCGTTGCAGCAAGGGCAAGTTGGAAGCCAAGTCTGTCACTGTGACATCAGCACCCAGCTTTGCCATTACCACACCTGCACAGCACGACATGCACAGCATGGCAATGTTGGGTGGTCTCAGTTCTCCTTATACTGCTGCCAGTCAGTGAGCCTTTTGTTGGCTCCCCAAACGGCCGATGTTCTGTGTAACATCCAATTACTGACTGTTGCTGGTCCCATCTGCTTGTACGGTCCCAACTGCTTGCAGCCCTAAACCCTCACTCTAAATCCTAAGCGCAACCCTAGTGCAGCACAATGGTGGTTTGGACCAGATCTGCCACAGTGGGTCTGAAATCTCGTCTGCAATAGTCATCGTGCTCGGACTGGCATGCCCCTTACAACATCATGCTGTACTTACTGAGGCGTTCCCAGGGCTGCGCTACTACCGGCTGCTGGTGGCACGCTATCCGGGTGCAGGTGGTTCACAGGTTGCTGTTGGCATTGGTCTGAGGGGCTCTCAAACCCAGAAACCTCCTAAACCCTAAGCCCTAAAATCTCACCTGCCAGCCCACAGCCTGCGCTGAGATCCAAACACCGCCGGCCTTGGAGCGCATCAGGCCCCAGCTTCTCCAGATACTTGGCAACCACGATGCTGCTGTCCCACACTGCAAGAATCAAAACACATGCAGGGTGTCTGCGGTGGACTCCTGCAACCACTAGTGACTACCAGTAAGATTGACAAAGTGATGGTGGATGGTGGATGTGGCATGTAGGTCTGACTGATTGCCAAAGGGGCTGAAATTGATGACACCGCAGCCACATGGCAATTAACTAGCCAACCTGTTTGGCAAGTGCTGTGGTATGCCACCGCTACTTGTGCTGTGCTGTGCTGGGTCGGTGGCGTAGGGGACATGTGTCGGTTCCAGGGGCATTTCATGTGCTTTCCACATGCTGCCAATCCCACTAACCTGTTGAGGCAAAGCCCTCACTGCTGAACTTCTGCTGTTTGATTGTGAGTGACACTTGCTGCGCCTGCCCACTGCTGTCTACCACTGACATGGCGTGGACGTAGGGGCGATGGAACCGGTCCTTGTCGGGCCTGCACAGCAACACAAGGAATGCGGTCACAGTCGTGTCACCACATTCGCACACACATGCACACACCATGCACTTGCAGGAGTTCCTGTCGGAGTCAGGGATCCGAGCCTCCTTGAAGTTCAACACCACAGCTGGCAAGGTTAGTGGTGGACAAGACAGCAGTGTAGTGCTGTCGTGCCATCCTTGTCTGGCCCGTGCAGCTGCACAGAGACTAACAGCTGTGTGGTGTGGCACACAGTGCACCTGAGGGGGGGACTGCAGCCAGCATGAAACAGAGCTGCAGTGCAATCAATGTCTGGCCAGCACAACAGCACAGGATAGGAGCAGAGACTATGCCCACATGCCGTGCGCATGGGGCCAGACCATGGCTGCAACAACACAAAGCTAAATGCTGCTGCTCTGATGTTGGGAACTGCATACTGAGGTGTGGATGAAATAAAGATAGCAGGCACACCAAGCCCCACCTGTGTTCCCTTTTCCACGCCCATGACCGAAACAGCCGCTTCACTTCGTCATCCTTTGCGCTGGTGTGACCAGCAGCAGCAGTGGCAGCAGTGTGACTGCCAGGCTGGCTCTGCTGCTGCCCTGATTGAGCTGCATGGGTCACAGCCAGGCGCTGCTTCTTGATTGGCTTCTTCTTTGACTGTTGGGCTGCTATGACTGCTGCAGGTGACTTGCGCTTGCCGTCAGCATTCTTGCGATGCTGCTTGCTTTGTTGGCGTGTTGGGGGGCAGTTGGCGTTGGTGAGGGTGCCTTCAGGTTGATTTGAGTTTGTTTTCATGCTGCAGCAGGAGTCTGATGCAGATTGAGAGGTGGGAGGGGGGTGGGGGTGACAGGGGCGACAAATGGTCCAGGAAAGTAGGCGGATGGGAGGCAGTGAAGCTGGTGTATAGGTTGCTGATGCTTCGAATATGGATGCTCCCTGTGTGATTCCACGATTCCTAGCATTGCTAGCCTAGGAAATGCTTTTTGTGGGGATGGGGTTCTGCTGCTAGGGCATTGACACAAAATTCAGGGGTGTGAGGGTGAGTTCCGAGGTGTTTGTTTGTTGAACGGGGAAGCTTTCAGTACTTATCAACAGGGATACGTGGGCGGCTGCTGGTTCGCGTTTGGTGGTGGAGTCCTTCGCAGAGCGGTGAGGGCAGCAAACACCAATTGGGGGCGCAGATTAGGCTCTTGAAGACGTTTCATGTGTTTTCGCCCCCTTTGCACCACAGTCGCCTCCTCTGTTTCGTTCTGTGGACCGGGAGGCCGTGCTGTTGTCCAGACACAGAGGCCCTTAGGCAATCAGGGCAACATATACTTGGTCATTACGTTTCTATCACTGCGTAAAACCGTGCGCAAGGAGACATTTGACACTGTGCAGGAATGACAGCAGTGGCAGCAGTGATGTTTGTGAGGCAATTGCAATGACCCCGGTTTGATGCTGTGTCTGTTGTCTTCAGGTTGACATCATGGCAATGCGCAGCGCAGTGATGCTGGGCACCAGTAGCAGCAGCTTCTCTGGCAGGAGCGTTGCAGCCAGGAGCAGCAGCAGTGCAGTCAGTGCAGCACCCCGTGCTGTTGTGGTCAGCGTTCAGGCTGCTGGGAGGGACGCACACGCCACACGCAAGTGCAAGCAGTGCGATCTGACAGGTGAGCTTCGCACAATCTGACCATCAAAGCCATGCAGCGGAGATTACACACAGCATGCGGTCTCATTTTCTCCAGGGTGACGGGGGGGGGGGGGGGGGGGGGGGGGGGGGTCTGATTGGTCTGCGCAACATGCACGCCTGACATGCATGCACCACTGGGGCGAGGGCTGTGCAGTCAGGCAACAGCACCTGTCTTAAGCAGCAAACAGCAGCAGGCAGCCGATCACCAGCCAGCACTGGTTCTTTTTCAGTCACTGGAGGGCAGTGCCTCTGCTGCCACAGCTGGAGCAGCTGCATCTCAGGACAGCAGCCGTGGCAGTAAAGGATGCATAAGGCTGTATTCACACCAGCTCATCAATTCTCCGTGCTCAGGGTGTTTCGGTTAGCCAGGGGCGACAGCAGCGGTCAGCAAGGGTGTAGTGCTGGGCTGCAGGGGCATCGTGGGCAGCAGGCATCCCTCAGAGCCGTCCTGGAACTCAAGCCAGGGCAGCATTGAGGCGTTCCTGTAGCCCACTCAAAACATCAACAGCCCCGAACACAGCACCACCCTGCAGCCAGTGGCGGCCAGGCCTTAGCTGCCGGTCCGCATCACGCTGTCTGGCATAACTGGGACAGCAACACTTCCTGGTGATGGATCGTGTCGCAGCTGACTGTTGACGGCCAGGCTGTTGATTCAAGCGCAGCACATGTTTTGATTCATATGCAGCAAACTGTATGATTAGTCAGGGTCCTGGCTTGACGGTATGCAGCTTGGCGGCCCCAGGGGGGGGGGTATAGGGTGGTGGGAGCCCTAGCACAGTGCCTGGTGTTGGAGCCTGTGCCCCAGCAATGTTACTCATGCAGGTTAGTTGGTCCCCAGCTGTCTATTTGAGGCAGCTGGGCCCCAACTAACCTGCATGAGTAACATTGCTGGGGTACAGGCTCCACCACCAGGCACTGTGCTAGGGCTCCAACAACCTGTTTGTGGGGGCCCCGCTGCCTCAGATAGGGACGATCAGCTGGCACAGGGGGGTCCTGGATGCTGACCTGCCCCCCTATCGCTGAAAACACACATCGTCATGACATGCACTTGATGGTTGTAACTCATGTGTTAACACAGTTACTCTAACCCTAACACATAGCCTAGGACTGCCACAGCTGGTGGTCATCATCATTGCCTGTTCACCCTCTTGTGGCAGTCAGATGGACAAGCTGTAGTGTCAGCCTTCAGCAGAGGTGCAACCTTCACGTGCTTTTCTGATTGCCATTCAAGGTGTGTATGGGGTTGTGTAGCTTGAAGGAAAGGTGGAAGAGGGCAAAAGTGCGACGGCACGGTCGCGCCGATGCCCCCTGCAAACATCGCCCTTCTGCCGCCTGCTGCTGCTGAGGGGTGGTCAAGCTGTTACGCCCGCGTGTGCTGTGCGTGTGCGTGCGATTGTATTGCCGCCTGCCTCTCTTGTCCGCACCCTCCCTCCCTGCCGCTCTGCTTGTTCCTTTCCCCTCGCGTCCTCTCCCCTCCCCCACAATGGTTGACCTCAAGCCCAGTCACACCCACTCACTCCCCTGCTGACTCTCTCACTTTCTCACTTTCTCACTCTCTCCCTCCCTTCAGGCAAGAAGCGCAACAAGGCCAATGTTGTGACCTTCTCCAACAAGCACAACCGCAAGTGGCAGGAGCCCAACCTGCAGTACAAGAAGATCTTCTGGGAGCAGGGCCAGCGCTGGGTCAAGCTCAGGGTCTGCACCAAGGTGGGTGGGGGGGGGGCAGTCATTTGTGGTGGTGTTGGTGGGTGGTGGTGATGGTGGTGGGTGGGTGGGGGGGGGGGGGCTCTGTGTGGGTGGGCACCAGCGCTGGGTCAAGCTCAGGGTCTGCACCAAGGTGGGTGGGCGTGGGAATAACAGGGCCCGTCCCTTCACCAGGCCTGAAGGCCACCAACGGAAGATTATGCGCACAGCACCCGAGTTATGCAAACACCCGGTGACATGGCATACAGTATACTCCTTCATTTGTGGTCGGCATCAGGCTTTGATGACCTGGTTCCATCAAAAAGCACCCATCCCCCCCCCCCCCCCGGGGCCCTTCTACCAGCCATGAAAGACCATTGAGAAGAACGGTCTGGACAGCATGCCAGTCTGGACAGCATGCCAGTCTGGACAGCATGCCAGCCATGCAAACACACCGTGACGTGTATACACCATGCTCTCTCAAGTGTGTGGCTTGCATGTGCGTGGTCCGCATCTGGCTTGAAGACCCTGCTCTCGTCATTGACCCTGCTCTCATCACCCCCCCCCCCCCGCGCGTTCCCAAGGCCCTGAAGACCATTGAGAAGAATGGTCTTGACGTAATGGCCAAGGATGCAGGCATCAACCTGTGGAAGCTGCCCTTTGAGGACGCACGCCCTGAACGCCTCGCATACCTGGCTGAGAACAAGGGCAAGGTCCCACAGGTGGGAAAGGGACGGTTCTGCTGACCACGGGATTGATAGGGGGTGGTGATGGGCAGCGGTGTCGGTAGGCAGCGTAGGGCAGGGCGCCTTAGCAGCTGTTAAGCCTGCAGGCTGGAAGCAGGGCAAGCTTTTCATGTTTGGAGCTGCATGGAAGCGGCATGATTGTCCTGTCAGCCAGCGCACAAGGAGTGCTACTGGGTTCTTTCCTCATCATCTGGGCAGTGCATAAACAGTCCTGTCAGCTATGCTGTCACCCCCGTGCGCCTACTCACCTGTTCTCTTTTCCCGCCGTGATCCCCCCCCCACATGCGTGCGCGCAGGCGGTCAACACCCGTGCCATCAAGAACAAGGCCAAGATCGCCAGCAGCACAAAGCGCCCCCGGTACCCAGTGTATGAGGAGGGAGGCCGCATTGTGTGGATCAAGCCAGGACAGGAGGCGTCAGTGTTTGGCACTGCCAGCGAGGAGCAGCCACAGCAGCAGCAGCAGCAGCAGCCAGCAGAGCTGAAGGTTACTGTGACAGAGGCATAAGACGTGCTTTGAGGGGAGGGTGAGGGTTGAGGGTTTGACTGACTTGGGGCTGATGTTGCGGTCGCTCAGCAATGGCAGCAGTGCAGCGGAGGCAGCTTTAGTGCGTGCTGGTGCGCCAGCTGTAGCACATGGTCGCCTTTGGGTGCTTGTGCTTGCCACCCAGCTGTGTTCAGTGAGCAGAGGGCCGCTGGCCTGAGCACTGGGCCGTTGGTGAGCTGGGTGGCAGCTCTGCAGCTCATTGCTGGGTGACTGGGTTTGATAATGGGTGAATGGATGTTGACAGTCTGTAATGTCGCAACTCACGGTTGTGGTGCCCCTCCCTTCGAGGCTTGGCAGTTGTGTGCTGAGTCAAGTCAAACACTGAGTCACAGTGATGGTGTATTTAGCTCTTACAGCGTCGTAGATGAAAGGCCCGATTGACCCTGAGTTGAGTTATACCCGCATCTCAGTTGATTGGCAGTTTGTGTTGCCATCAGATCGCGCTGCAAGCATTCGCGAGCTGCCTGACCAACACTATCTCTTGAAGTTTGGGATTAGCAATATAAAAAGCATTCCAAGACCACTGGTGTGCCTGCTAAGGATTTTCAGCAGTTCAGTTGGTGTCTGAAGTCACCTCAACAGCAATTTGCAGGTGGAGCACAAGCTTCTTTGGGTTGGATGCATGGGGCAGGTGCGTCAGTTGAATCGTCTTGGAAATCGTCTACAGATACGTTTTCCAGGTTGAATGACCCTTCGGCCAGCAGGATTTCTTCAAGTGTGTTCTGCTGACTGAAGTGGTGACTTATTGCAGGCCATCAGTGGAGGCCTCACGCAGCGTGATGTTGACGAGGTCATAGAACGCTGCAATGGAGCATGTGAGTGGTAGCACTCCGGCAGCAGTTGTGGGGGTGGCCACAGATCAACCAGCATATGCTTGCAGCAAGCGGCAGAAGGGGGGGGGGGGTGACGCTGCTTGAGTGGCAACTGAGGTTGATGATGCAGATGCAGAGGCAAGCCACGTCCGTCCACGCATACCAGCATGCTTTTGCCCTCATCAAGCGCAGCAGGCATGTCCCCTGGGCCAAACAGACTGACATATCAGCATGCAACAAACCACCTTGTGCGCAGCAGTGTGTTACGTCTGTGTACACGTCACTGCTGTGGTGTGGTACGGTGCGCTGTGCTGTACTGTTCTGTGCAGGGAGCCAGCCAGAGGTTGAGTCGCTGTACAAGCGGTTCAGGTCTCTTGACAGGGCGCGCAAGGGGTACATCAGTGCAGAGGAGCTGATGAGTATACCAGAGCTGTCCATCAACCCTCTGGCGCAGAGACTGGTGCGCAACAATACTTCACCGCATGGCATACAGCCCTCAGCCACCACCATCAGCACTGGCAGCAGCACCTGCATCAGGAAAAGCGGCAGTCTTGGCTTTCTCACTCTACCAGCACAGGTTGTCACTCCCTTCAAGTTGTGTAGTTGTACACCAACCTGCGCCTGCCTGGCAGTCATGCATCCAGCAGGGTTGTGTGAGCAGACGCTGTCTGAAGTGCTCTGGGCATGTCCTTCAACCTCTGTGCAGTTGTTTTCGGGCCAGCAGCCGATTTGTTCGGGTCACCAAAAGGGGGGGGGGGGAGGGGGTGGACACAGCTGATGCGCACACAGCAAGTGACAGCACGCGTAGACTCTATCCTCGGATGCGCCCTTGCCGCGCAGCAGCTGTACACACGCTCAAGCGTACTCAAAGGCAGCAGCCCCCTCACAGCGGCTGAATCAAGACAGCAACAAGCATCATATTGTGTTCCTGTCGTGCGCTGTTGCAGGTGCGGCTGTTTGAATCGGTCAACTTCATGGACTTTGCCCGCTTCCTGGCTGCCTTCAGCGACAGGGCCTCTTATGAGGAGAAGGTCAAATTCATCTTCTGGGTGTATGACGTTGACGGAGACGGTGAGTGGCGCGGTGTGAGCAGGGGCCGAGGGAGGGTGTGCTGTACGGCAGCCCTGGCAGGGCTGCCAGGCAGTGTGAATGGACTGTGGGCAGTAGTGGCAGCAGCTTGGAAGGCCCCTGAGGCACGCATTTTTGGTGCGTAGGGCCACACACGTCACACACTCCTGACCAGCTGCGATATTTGTATTCTTCAGCAGTTGGGTCGGGTGTCGGAGCCATCGCGGGTCTGCAGACCCTTTGCCACTAGCTCTTGCCAGCAGACATCACCCCAGGAAAATTCGTCCATGCAGGCCATGGCGTCGGTCCCTTCATTCATATGACTGTGGTGTGTGCAGGTGTGGTGACGTTTGATGACATGCAGATCATGCTGCGGCAGCTGGCAGGCAGCTCACTGAGTGACGAAGACATCAACACACTGGTGAAGCGCGCGTTGGCAGAGGCAGGGGCCCCGCAGGGTTTAACGTTGCAGCAATTTCAGCAGACCTTGTCGGCGCAGGAGCTGGCTGGGATGGTGGTGGAGGTGCCAACCGAGTTGTGAAGCGGCTTTTTCTGTGGGCTGCTGTGTGCTGGTGGCTTTTGCTTGTGTGGTAGTGCTGCCACGGGGTTGCTTGATGCTGCCTGGCGTTGCACAGAGAGAAGAGTACGGCTGTTGCAACAAACAGCTTGGTCTCAGCAGCAGCGACAAAAGGCAGGTGCTAGTTGGCCTGTTGGTCATGGTGATTTGGTCTCTGTATGGAGCCTGCATCGGGCTCCTCTGTATGGGAAGGCAGTTGTGTGAAGCCTGCATGCTTGTTGTCAGCAGCTCTGTGTTGTATTGGTGTGACTGGCCAGACTCCACCATACAGTATCGTCAGGGTGACCTGGCCAGACTCCACCACAGACACAAGCAAGGTGCGGCTGCAACTCGCACATGTGATACGTGATGCTTGTGACCGGCTCCTGGGGGCATTGTGCATGGCATGCATGATGGCGCTTGCTTGTTGTTCACTGCCGGTCCAAATAGCAGACATGCACTGGTATCGTTGGTGGATGCAGAGGCATGTTGTTCATAGACTTCAACATGCAGTCCTACAAGCCTTGTGGACGACACACCCATCAGCTTGGGTGACAGCACCAAGGCAGCCTAGACCAGCCAAGGTGACTGAGATGAGAAGTTGAGTCAATCACAACCAGGCATTATGCGCATGCTTTTGCGCACACCGACTGGAATCTGCTCTTCAGCCAGCCTGCATCAAGAAGTACACAGTGGTTTGACTGTGAGCCTGTCGGTCTGTTGCAAACAGCAACAGAAATTATTGCAAGATTTAACTTTCACGTCTTATGCAATACGGTTGAACATGGTTTTATTTTTTCGGCCTCGGCAGGGCCGACGGTGCACACCAGTAAATACCGCAGCATAATAGCTGCTGTTTGATGCCGGTTTGCCTGCGAATAGGCCAGGTTGGCGCTCGGACCGGCAGTTGGCGCCGGGGGGCAGGTGGACATCCGTCGATCGCCGGTGCCATGGCACATGCTGCTAAGGGTGCTTGGCTGCCAAGCCAGATCGGCTGTAGTGATGCATAAGTGTTAGAATTTCTATTGTTGGA
This sequence comes from Desmodesmus armatus, assembly GCA_007449985.2. Taxonomy (NCBI): domain Eukaryota; kingdom Viridiplantae; phylum Chlorophyta; class Chlorophyceae; order Sphaeropleales; family Scenedesmaceae; genus Desmodesmus; species Desmodesmus armatus. The sequence continues at coordinate 20,706 of VIIQ02000217.1, forward strand.
CACCCGTTTGCTCGCGGTCAGGCACGTTGACGCCGGGTGACAGCACCCCATCGCCGTCGATGGCAGGTGCCTGCCGTGGCCCATGCTGGTGGGCTGCTAAGGTTGCTTGGATGTAGTTATTGCATACCTATGTTACATATATACATCAGGCGCGGAAGCTGCATGCTCTTTGACGTCGGTTTATGCAATTCACGACGGTGAAGGTCGTCAGGTCTGTGAGCTACAAATCCTGCTCAGCTGCTTTGACAGTTCTTGTGCATGGCAGCATGGCTTGGTGGCCAGTCACCTAGTCATCTCACCACAGCAACAACTGAGGGTGAACACCCGACAGTGGCGCCAGCATGACATGTTCGCAGATCAATATGAATTCTGGGCACACAACATCAACTGGGGTGCTGCAGGTGTAACCCTTACTGTAGGGGGTGTCTCTGTATCTTTATCTTTTTACTGTATGAAATGTGCAGTGCAGTGTGGCCTGCTGCAGTCCCTCAGTCAGGCCCACCTCAACCTCTCAGCCTGCATCAGTACGCAAGCCTGGTGGCAGTCATGACCATGCCATGCAGGTGCAGCTGCACACATGTCGCTGACAGAGTGCATGCTGACTGTCCTGGGCAGCATGCAAATAACGTATGAACATTCATGCTAATGTTGCAGGCTGCCAGGTCACGGCTGGCACATATTTTGGGTTGCAGAGGTGACACTTCATGAAGATTCAACATTCATGTCTCGTTGCCATTTCACACAAACCCTGAAGGCAGAGTCCTGGCCTTAGCCACACTGAATGCAGGGAAAACACAGATTCGAATCTTGCCCTCCCACTAATTGAGATTTTGTTCAAAGGCCATAAGCTGGTCGCGATAATACTGTGTGTAACGGACCTGCCGCGGCCCGTCACGTCAACCTAGCCTAAACTGGGTCAAAAACGCAGGTGGCGGGCAGCCAGGCTACTTGAGGACGCCAACCCCTGCAAATATTTATCCACATCCAGAACAGTATCTACAGATTGAATAGCCTCTTGATACAGCCATCCCTACAGGTGAGCTGACCGCCCGCTGTCCATCAACCGTGAATTGTAGGGCGCGTGCGCCGCTGCTGGGACGCGCAGCAGTTGAGATGAATGCTACTGTGGAGTGTATCTGAGGCTGCGGGTCACCTTTGGGCCTGCAGCTTGCTGTTGGACCGTCCAAGCTATTGCTGTTTCAAACTTCTGTTTTTGATTGCTGCTGCAGGTCGCTGAAGTCTGCCTTTGCTCACCCCATCAAGATGTCTGCATTCAACAGCGTTGTGTTGTTCCTGGCTGTGACCCTGGCCATCACAGGTAATGCAACAACAACAGCAAGCAGAAGGCACAGCAGGGGCGGGATAACACTCCAGCGACAGCACTGCCAACAAGGCACACTCACAGCAACAGAAGTAATGTGTGAACGTACTCCTCCACTCGTATCCAGCCTTTGCATGTGCCCAGGCGCCCTATACAACCCCCTGCACCCTCAGCAACATATGCACACAGCCATGGACTGTGCACGCAATCGCAGGCATGTGACATGCATGTCATGCTGCTGTTGCTTGGGTGCCCATACTGACACTACCCTTGCTGCCATGTGCCTGCTGCCTGCTGCCTTCTCCTCCCTTCCTTCACTGCCCCTGCCCTGCAGCCCCCTCCACCCAGGCCCGCAGGCTCCTTGCAGGCAGGGACTGGGGAGAGAGTGGGGACCCCTCCGGCACAGAAGTCTTCTCCCGTTCCCGTGTCATGGGTGGTGGCCCTGGAACCGCCAGGACACGTGCCGTAACCCCAGAAAACGCCGAGACTACCGCCAACCCCAACTTCCTTGGAATCTGGCGTCGTGAGATCGGCTCTGACAAGTCTGTGGCCTTTGCCACTGTGGAGTCCGACCCTGTGACCATCAACCCTGACCGCAAGAAGGCTACAGTCATGCCCCGTGCAAGGTCAGCACAGGATTTCCCTGCCCAGCCCCAGACCAACCTCGTTTCTGGAAACGCCATGATCCCTGTGCTGGCAATGGGGAATGCTGCTGTGTCCAACACCTTTGAAGGTAAGGGTGTGCAGCCATCGGGTGGATTTCTCCCTACGGGGTGTTCAGGCTCAGCCTGAACCATGTAACAGTAACAGTAACAATCTTTGAGCGCACTCTGCACATGCTAGCTGCTGCCAGCCATATGGTATCTTTGGCAGCACGAGTGTGCTACTGTGTGCGCAGCAGCAGCGCAAAGAATCGTGGGCGATCGCAGATAACGAGGAGCCAGTTGTGCGCAGGCCACAAGTGTCACTCCAGCACGCCAAGAATCTGAACTCAGGCGCCGTCCGTGCACAGTGAACATCAGGGGTGTTGTCAGCCTGTTCTTGGCTGTGCAAGATTGAAAGCCTTGCCAAAGTGACTGCTGCGCCCTTGCGCGTCCAATATCATGCATTTTAATCCACCGTGTGTCAACCTGACTTATAACAATCCCAGCCAAGCACTCACGCACCCTTCTCCTGCCTGCCGTGTGCCCCCACTGCCCGCCCCGCTCCCTCCCTCACCCTAGGCGCGCTGTCCGCTGCAGCAAGTGACAGCATCACCGTAGGTGGACGCAACCACGTCACCAACAAGCAGACCACCACCGCCAACAGCATGCTGACAAGCAGGGCCCAGTACGTCCCCAAGGCTTCCACGGCTGCCTCCTACGGCACTACCGCCCAGAATGCAGACTCTGTCGCCCTGTCAGGCGCAGCTGACGGCAAGATTGCCCTTGCACAGGCCCATGAGGTCGCTGCCATGTCCCAGTCAGCATCAAGCAACGCCGACTCCTGGCAAGCCACCCGTGCTGATGTCGGCAAGAACGTCCACAGCTAAAAAGGAGGCTGCAGGAGGCTTCTTTAATCTGGTGCGAAGTGAGTCCCAGGTGCTTGAGAGGGGCCAGGCCAGGGTGTGACAGGCTGACAGAAAGCCGCTGCAGGGGCTAGACACAGTGGCGGCGGATGTCCCTGAGTGTGCTGACTTGCAGGAATCTCTGTGGCTGGCTGGTGTGCTAGGAAGGGTGTGTGCAGGACAGGCTGCTGGGCTGTACTGCAGCCGGCTGGTAGGATCCCCGCATGGATGGATGTTGTGATCGTGCCGCGTGGCAGGTTTTGTGGTTCCCAGCACGCCAAAAGGGAGCGGCGTCTCCCTGCGGTCAGCGCCTGCGTGGGTCCAGCCATTTCATGCCTGTTGGCGTGCTTTTGGGATGTGTCTGACTCAGCTTGATGGGGCTATGGACCCATTTGTTTTGATAGGCTTTGGCGATGCCTGACTAGCAGGCGTGGCACGCCTGGGGCCTCCTGGATTGTGGAGACAGCAATAGCCGCACATTGCATGTCCTGGCTGCCAGGCATGTTGGTGAGACATCTCTTTTTGCCGGGGTTGTGGCAACAGGCTTGTCTCCATGAGACTGGCCAGTGTGCACACTCACGTGAGTGTGGGTGCTGGTGTCCGCTCGCTTGGTGCGCGTGCATGTACTGTTGGCAAGGCTCGCCTGAAATGCATGCACGCACCACAGCAAGTGCGGCCGCGCAGTACATTCTGCTGCCCTCTGCAGGTGCTGCAGTCTGGTCCCCTAGCTGTCTTCTCTTTTTGGGCTGTCTGGTCAAATTCTAGCTCTTTGTAGTGCTGCCCTGCTGTGCACTGCGATGGGCGCAGATGCATGTGCACTTCCTGTTGGCAGCTGCGTGGTTGTTTTGAGTTGGGGCACGTGCTCCAATGAGTGCTTGGTAGTTTTTTGCAGGGCAGAGCGTGGTGTGCAGCGCATTCGGACAGCACCCCCTGAGTGACCTCAGCTGGTCACACTATGTTGGGTGTGGGACGCCACGCCAGTGCTTTGACTCCGACAGCAATAATTGCGCATGTCTGCATGCAGTGTGTGCGCGTGAAGACAAGCGCCACCAGGCGGCTTGTTGCAAGGCGCACTTACACTCCTTTGCGCCCCCAGCGGGAGCAGCAAAGAGTGCACAGGTCACACACTCTCTCACACACACGCGGCTTTGGTCCGTGGTGCCCTGCATTTCCACAAGCATGGCCCGGTTCATCCCAATGCACTGCCCTTCGCACGGGCGCCTAGTTGGGCTGCAATGCCTGATCAAGGTGGCGCTCCCCAGAACTGCAGCTGCTCCCTAGCAGCCGTTTCTTGCCGAGTCATGCCCCTTGGTGTGGGCCCTAGGGAGCTGTGTACCACAGCGCATCGGAGTGCATACTGATTGGCTGTCTTGCCTTCTGGAGCCCAGCCCCTGTTGGTGCGCAGGGAGGGGACATGCCGAACCAAACTGCTAGACTCTACCGGGTCCGAAGGTCTGCGCTTACAAGCACCATCCCACTGCGTCATGCCTCAAGCACACTGCCCAGTGGCTTTGTGCTTGCCATGCATCGTCCTGCACTGTCGTTCCCATCCCAACCAGCCTCACCAGAGGCTTGGGAGCAGGGGTAGCGTGTGTGTGCGTGTCTGTGTGTCCCAGCGAGAGCACCAGCTGATGCACCACGGCATCAGCTGGTGCTCTTGAGTTGATGCTTCGAGTGAAATGAAGCCTGGACCTGCGGCATTGGTGTGTCCTCAACCAACCTACACAGCATCCCGATTACTCACTGCGCTGGGTCCATACCCCCATGCGCAATGGGGTCATTTCATTTGCCACAACGTGCCACATGCTGGCTCCCCTTTTTCACCTTTGATTTTGGCAATGTTGTTGCCAACCCTAGTGCACCAACAGGTGCAGGAGTTAGGTGTGAGCGGGCAGGGTGTTAAGTGACGCAGGGTGCAGCGCACAGCTGCTGCTGTCGGCAGTGGACATTTGGTAGCTGCCACAGCAGTTTTTGACAAACCACAGCAGCGACATGTTGTGGTGGGAGTTGGTGAATTTGTTGAACCACAACACCCCGCAGGTGATGTGTAAGCTGCTGCAAAAGCAGTTGATTCGGTGTTGCACTGTGCTGTCGCAGTCAGTGCGTGCAGCTGGTAGACTTTTGAGCTTGTCAGCCGTTTGCATCCCGCCAGATATGGCAGGTTGATTGCAGTTTGTCGGGTGGGGGTTGAGAGGTTTGATTGGTGATGGGGTGGGGTCAAATGGGTGGAAGGGTGTGGGTGCGTCGTGTTCGGACAGGACAGGCCAACTCCCTTTGGACCTGCCGGTTGCCGTTTGACTTTGACCATTTTAGACCTGCAGCTGTTTGACCTTGACTGATTTCACTGACAGTTCTGTGTGATGCGGGCGCGCCTCTCTGCGGCAGGGCTGACCCTGCTGCTGTTTGAGTTGATTGTTGCTGTGTGCAAGGCTGCATTGCTGCCTGTGTGCATCCTCGCCCTGCTGGTGTCGGCAGCCAAATTCAGGTCGCTTGCTGAGGGCCCAAGGTGGCGCAGTCCGCTGCCAAGACCCATCATCAAGGCATGGTACCTAGGGTGCTATGCTGTTGACGAGCCAACTCAGCACACATGCGCCACGGCGTGTGGCGTTGCAGATAGAAGTGTGTGCTGATGTGTACTACTGTGTCATATATGCATTTGTCCTATTCCTGTTGTCTGTAACATACACTTGCAACCTGCTGTCACAGCAGATACCGGCTGCACCTGAGCAGCACACCGCAGGACATGCACTGAATGAACACTGCATGCAGCGAGTGCCAGGTGACACTCAGAGGACACCAGCCCTTGATTAAGCACGACACTATCGTGTGCAAAAATCGTGTGCCGTAAATACCACCACGTTTATCGTGTGCCGTAAAGCAATCAAACAGACTTCTCAGCGGAAGAAGCCAAGCAGTCCAACGTTACCCCACCCACACATGCCGATGTCCCAACACAACCAAAAGTGAGAGGGCCACAGCATACATCGATGCCAAAACAAGATTCAGGGTTTGTTCCAACAGGGAACAGCAGCGACACTGTCCAGCACTGTGCATGCCCGACAGTACTGAGCTTGCTGAACACTGAACCAGGGTACACTATGTCGACGGGGTGGGGGGGGGGGTCAGCCAGGCTGAGCGAGTTGGCTTGAAGGTCTGAACCCCCTTGCGGCCCGAGGGGGCTGCCGCCCGTGGCCGCATGCCGCGCAGGCCGCAGGAGCACGCAGTAGGCCGCATGTGCTGCCCAGCCTAACCCCCCTTTGCCATGTTTGACACTCCAGCACCCTCAACAATCATCTGGTGGTACGAAGTGCTGCGCAGCTTGCGGTAGCTGCTGTACACATCACCCAGCTCAGCAACTGTATCTGTGCTGCTGTGAGCACCCAAGCCAAGGCGCTCCCCACGCGCTGCAAGCAGGGCAGAAGGGGAAGACAGCAGGCACAGAGCACAACACATTGTCAGGCCACAGCTGGCAACAACATGGCATGAAATCTTGACGTATAAAGATGCACGCGCAGGACGGCAGCGGCCTAAGTGATTGCGCATCAATGATCATATGCTGATATACACTCTGTGTGATCGCCAACATCCGGTTTGATATGGCTGAAAGCATGCAAGGATCTGCTGACGCCATGCAGAAACCTTGACAGCAACAAGCTGCCCCAGTTAGCCGGTACTCAACTCCCGTCCCAGCTGCCACACTGGCCTTCCACCACCCAATCCATCATGCACTCACCCCCTCCAGGCCCGACATAGGAGCCGTCTTCCGCCATGCCTCCCACCACTGGTCCCAGGGCCCTGCGCCTCCTGCGGCCCTCAAAGCCTGTGGAGCCCATGCCCAGCGCCTTACGCCGGGCCAGACGGCTGCCAGTACTGCCCAGCGCCAACTCCTGCGAGTGGGTGTGGAGAGGGTGGTGCGTTGTAATGCGGGTGTGGATAGTGGTTGGACATGCGAGTGTGGGTAGTGCGGTAAGTGTGCGCGTGTGGGTGGTGGGCGAACGTGCGGGTGGGGGTAGTGCGGTGAAAAGGCGGCGGGAGGAGGCGCACTGTTGAGACGATAGACTGATGCGCACAGTAGAGGAACACTGCATACTCAAAACACACACTACAGGCGAAGTCTACTGTCATACTCTCTTACTCAAGACACAGCCATGCTCTGATAGCCAAGATGCATGACGACTTGACCGTGGAACTTCCCGGCCAATGCATGTGTTGACAAACCAGTTGCAAAATACACCAGCACGCTGGCCGCAGGGCCCTTACCTCGTCGCTGTCAGGCTCCAGCCCCTGCTGTGCGCGTGCTGCTGCGCGAGACTCCTCCAGATCCGCCCTGCAGCTGCCAGCCTTGTAGTCACGCAGCTGAACGGATTGTGAGGGGTGGGGTGGGCCGGGAGGTGTGAATGGAGAAGCAGCGACAAGCAAAAGTGGTACTTAGCCATGCAGCTGTCAGAAAGGAAAGCAGAGGATTGCCAGCCGCACAGCTGCAGGCCGCAGACGCGGCAGGGCCGGCTTGTAGTAGCGCAAGCAGCCAAAGTGTTGGACAGTCATAACGTTCCTGTGCATCTATGACAGGTGCATGTGCAGCAAAGAAAGCCTGGGGGCTGAGAGGTCTTGCCGACGGGTGTGGCGGTTGTGTCTCCCACAATGCCTCACCACACACCCCTTACCCCCAGCAGGACAGGTGCAGCAGGTGGTGTCACCTTAATGACTACAGCGGGTCCCCTGGGGGCTTTGGCAATCTGTTTCTGGGCCATCCGCTAGGTGCAGCAATTGACTGGATGGATGCATGACAGTCGAATCGCCAACTGGTACCGCCTCCGCCAAAAAAAGAAGGAAACAAAGGCAGCCTCACCTCCAGCAGGAACTTGTCCATGCGTGACTTGAGGTAGGCATCCTTCTCAGGCGGTGGGGGCAGCCCTGCCCTGTCTATCTCTGCGGGCTCTATGGCAGCATACGGCTCACTGTACTTGCTCTTCTCCCTGTGCACACAGACAGAAGGACAGAACAAGAGGAAGGGAAACAAAGAACGTCGGTACATTTCCTCCCGCTGCGCATGGCAGTACTCGTGGGTTGAAGTCCGGTGCGGTCAAGCTTAAGCGCCGGTGCCCCGGCGCCGTGCATACACGAATGCTGCAGGAGACTGCTGCAAAAGGCCTCGCGTCTGTTGCAGACGGCCCTTAACATGCATCCTCTGGGCAACAGCACTTGGCTACATCCCAGTGCACAGGGGCAGGTTCACAAAGGGAGACCAAGTCAAACTCCCCTCCCCAAATCAACTGCAAGTTGGCCGGGCTTGGTGATATGCACGCACGCATTCCCCCCCCCCTCCCCCGCCAGCTCGCCTGCCCACGCGCACGCATGCACTCCCCCCCCCCCCCCCCCCCATTCTAATGGAGACTACATGGCCATCATGACATGTGTCATGCGACTCAAGGTTCAACACACAGACCTACCTGCAGAGCGTTGGCAGCAGCCCCGGTGGGAAGGCCATGCTGCTCACAGGCTCCGGCTGAGGCTCCGCTGGAAGCTGCTGCTGCTGTGGAAGCACCCCTGCAGGGGGTACACCGTGATGCCCCATTGGTGGCACCCCAGGTGCTGCTACAGCCCCCGGGAAGCCCTGCGGTACAGCCCCGGGGTACTGCCCTGGCGGTACTGCCCCTGGAGGGTACGATGCTTGTACTGCTGCACCTGGGTAGGCTGCAGCAGGGGGTGCAGGGGGTCCGGCACCCCAAGGTGCCGCGGGGGGTGGCGGCTGCGGCTGCTGCGGCTGACCCCACGCTCCTGGCGGCTGCTGCATGTACGGCTGCTGGAAGGGGGGCGGGGGGTGCGGCTGACCCCACCCGGTTGGCTGCACTGCTGCTGGCATGTGTGGTGAGGGGGCTCCCCCCCAGCCCCCGGAAACGGGTGCTTGCGGCTGCATTGGCGTGCCTGGGGGCGACGAGAGTAGCGGCAGCGACGGCAGCAAGCGCGTGGTTGGAAGCAAATACACAGGCAGGCGGGACAGTCTGCAGCATGTGCTGCGCATGTGCAGCCAAGCTGCTGTGTTAACAGTGTGCTGGAGGCGCCAAGTGTTCCGCATGAACTGCGTGTTTGCTCAACAGATGAATTTGATCAGATTCACGATTGTGTGCGTTCACTGCTGCGGAGTTGAAAGTCATTCCTCGTCGAGGCTGCATAACAATCAGGCAATGTGGCACAGCAAGTGCTACACTCAGTTTGGGGTGGTGCTAATGCAGCACACACACCAAACTGCAAAAGCACCTCTTGGCGAGGGCAAGCAATTGGCTGTCAAGCAGCCTTACCTGCTGGGCCCCAACCTGGCGGCTGTGGCTGCTGCAGCTGCTGTGGCGGCGGCTGTGGCGGCTGCTGGGGCTGTGCTGGTGGGTAGTTTGCCAGCAGCAGCGCTGCTGCATTGCCACCCTGCATCTCGTGCTGGAAGCGTGAGATGGTCCCTGCATCAAACACGCCCTTGTCCCGCCAGAACGACAGCATTTTGTCAAGCTTGCCGCTGCCTTCTGTGTTGCCTGCTGCCTGTAGTGGGTGCAGCGCAGCACAGCACAGCATAACACAGTGCAGCACGTCACAGCACAAAACCGGTACTGGAGATACTTTCATTGTGATTACTGCCGGACTACATGGTTTCGGCCAGGCTGGGGACCCACCACCGCACGTCCGCACTTTTATCCATCTGGCTTGCCAACAGCATTGCACCTATTGGCTGCTGCCAAACGCCGATAACGACCAGCGGCCTATGCGCAGCAAGAGCATTGCATGCAGCGGTCCGAACAGCACCAACCGGCCGTCCTCCTTACCTGCGCAACTGCATATGCCGCTGCCATAACAACGCCCGCTGCTGGGACAAAGGCTGCCGTGACTGCCGCTGCTGCAGCTGGCTCCAAGTGCTGCTGCCCCTCCTCCTGCTTTGCAACGCCCTGTGCCTGCTGCATGGCCTTGAACAGGATCTCGTTGGCGAGATAGATCAAGTGCAGCAGCTTGTCAAAGTCCTGCAGGGACACTGCCCGAGATGCCAGCATGTATGCAAGGCCTGGGGCGTATGCAGCACAAGCCATGAACCAACCCTGGCTGGCCTTTATGGAGTCCTGTTACAACAGGTGTGCAGAGTGAGAAGAGGCACAGAGTGAGAAGGGCAGACAGAGTGAGAAGGGCAGGCAGAGTGAGAGGAGGCAAGGCAGCAGGGCAGTGCAGGACACAGGCAGAGGGTGCTGAAGGGTAGCAACAGACGGCGTTGTGGATGCAGGAGGGCTTGCAACACAGGTGTGGTACTGCAAGATGCAGTGGGTGACTTCAGCTCGCCCGGAGTGTGGCTGGTGCGATTCAGGAGGGTGAGAGCGGACTGCATGCCGCTGGGGATGGCGGCCACTACAGCAAGTACACTTGTGCGCTCAGCCTTGCCAGCATGTCAGTCCGCAAGCGTGCTGAGCTGCAGGATACAATGGTGATAATGTTGATGGTATGCGCGCGTGCACGAGTGTGTGGCAGAGGTGTGAAATGTAAGGGTTGTGCGGCCTGCAAAAGTGCAACATCTGCAGGTGGTGGTGCGTCCGCTGCTGCTCTCACCTTGCTGCCAGATAAGTTGTCCAGCACCTGGCTAAACCCCGCTGCAAACTCCGGGGGTATAGGTGGCGGCTGGGGCCTGGCCGGTGGCACTGGCTGCTGCACTGGTACCGCATGCGGTTGCTGGTACTGCATGGGGTGCGGGTACGGCTGCTGCGCATACTGCTGCTGTGGAGGCACGCCGTACAGCTGTTGTGGGGGCATGTGCTGTGGTGGCTGCTGTGGCATCGGCTGCCCTGGTTGCTGCTGCTGTTGCTGATAGGGCTGGGGTGCAGGTGGCACGAAGCCCTGGGGCGGCGGATGCTCAACTGGCATGCCACAGCCAGCAGCAAACAACGCCCAGCGGAAGAATGTATGATCTGCACCGCCTGGGGTAAGGAACGCATACTCCGGGTTGCTGCCTGCAGGAACAACGAACAAGCAGGCGCGTGCTGATCTAGAGGAAGATGCAGGAAGCAGTGGCAGGCTCATAATGCCCCATGTTAGCCAGCATGAGTGTTCAGAGTGGGGAGCACCTGCTGTGAGGGAGCAGCGAGGGTGATACAAAGTTCGTACCTTGATTGGTCCGCACCATGTCTACGAAGGAGGTGCCGTTCTGCATGGCATACTTTGCCAGCAGCAGGATGCGGTCCTTGGCAGCAGCATCTGGGGGAGGGGGACAGAAGGCAGGCAAGGCTTCTGCGGGGCTGAAGAACGCCCAGAGATGCGGGGATGGCGCTGCTGCCATTTTCAAAGGGCTACACAAGGCTCAGATCGAAAGACTTCATCAGCAGCATGGATCTGGTGACCTGTGTATCTTGCTTGAAGATGGTTGACGTCGCCAAGCTTGCAACGACATGCACTCACTGTACATGGGAACAAAAAACCCACCCAACAACCCATTTTTCCCGGCTGGCACACTAGTCTCTTTGACCGTTCTGGACAGAGGCATTTGGACACAACCCCACCACGTTAAACCATCAAAAGTACTTTGCTTATTGAGCATTTCTTCAGGTCGAGGGCCACCTGGAGCACCTCCTTAGGGCCAGGCTGGCACTGCAGTCATCACCAACTTGATTTCATGCACACCTAGGTCAAAACGAAGGTGTCTGAAGTCCTGCCAGACACCACCAAGCTCAATCGATTCTGTCAAGCTACAACACAGCTGGCATCAAGGTGGATGCCCTCCCTTCCCTTGGTGGTGAAATTATCTGGCCCTCCACCTGCACCTGCACCTCAACCCTTCAACTCTTCGACGTACAGAATCAAGGTGGCCACAAAGCGGCTTCTCAAGCCCACGGCCTCCCGAATGCGACTGAAATGTACATATAACCGACCGTTGACTGCGAACAGCTGACAGCCAGAGATACTCCGACGACACACCCAGATACATTATCAGTCAGTTAAACATCTAATCAAGCCCCCACGGTCGCTGCACGTCTCGAAGTCGTGCCAGCATGTCGAGGCCACTGGCCTTCTCGTTGGCACTGCTCCTCACCCTCATTGCGTTACAACATGTATCAGCAGCTGGAAGCATGCCCACACTCCGGCAACGGAAGCCGTCCTCGGCGTCTCGTGCTTATGTCAAGGTAGCAACCACCAAGGCTGCTCAACAGTACTCAGACCAGCCCTATGGCGTATATGAGGTCCCTGAAGCCATTGCTGATGCTCCTGAATACAATATGGAGTACAAGGATGCCCTGGATCGGCAGCATGGCGAGCAGCAGCATGAGGAGCCTCGCGACAGTTATGAAAGGCCTGAGTACGAGCAGGAGCCAAAGCAGAGCTATTCAGGGCCTGAGAGTAAGCCTTACGAGCCAGCACCGCACGATGAGGGTTATGAGGCACCAAAGGCGGCCTACAACCCTGCTCCCTGTCCCAAGGCCATGACTGCTGATGCTGTTGAGAATGGTGAGTGTGTCCTGGGCCCCTGTGTTGTTTGGGCATCAACCACCACCCAGCCATTGCGTGTGCTGTGCAGCAACTGAACAGGCGTCATACACACACACAGACAGCAGCAGCAATCTGTCCAGGCGGGGCTGCAGCTGTGGTCAATGTCGGGAAACACATGGTATTCCTCAAGATTCCCGGTGGCAGCACTCTGCATGCGAAGCATGCCGACCGTGCTTCTAAGAGCCATCCATGCACAGGCAGCGTGACTGCACGCTGCAGGTGCCACTGGCGCTGTGGGGTTGTCTGCAGTGTGCTGCAAGCCGCAGCCTTCTGATAGCGGCTGCAGTAGTGTCAGGCCCTTCAGGCAGCATGGCCTTACAGCCTGAACGATGGCCGCAGGAAATGCCTGCCATGAAAAACCGTCTGCGTCATGTAGCTGCTGATGATTGAGAATATCCATGGCTGATGGACCCCATTCAACTAACCGTTACTAACCCATTGTCGGCTGCCCCTCATTGCTGCAGTGCTGCTCGGCACCGGCAAGTTCAACTGGGCCGACCTTGCAGAACTCACTGCCCCCGCCAAGCGCGGGGCAAGGGCCCGCAGGTCAACAACAAAACCCTTCGCTGCAAGCCCCAAGCAGGAGACCAAGCAGCAGAAGCGCGCCACGCCCGAGATTGACCCCTCAGTCGCATTAGCCTCTGTGGACGCCAACCCCCAGGCCGGGTCTGGGTACAGGGCTTCCATCGCTGGTGCGGTCAGCAAGCCGGCTAGCAGTGCTTCTGTCGGCATTGCGTCGGTTGGGTCTGCCGCTGCAGAGCCTTCTTATGAGCCCCGAGCAGCCGACCCTGACTTCCTGATGCCTGTCAACCCTGAGGTATCAGGTGAGAGACATGATACCAGTGGTTGTGTATAGAGGAAAGGTGTACTGAGGGTGCTGACAGGTTTGAGGTTTGTGCGTAGCGACCACAAGCTATGGAATTGCTTGCTCCTGGAGGGATGTCATGTGCGGCAAGGCTTACATTTGGCATATTCTTGCTGATAGTGCCTGATGGGTTGTGCTGCTGTGCGCACCATGCACCTGCTAGCGCTGCGACTAGCAGCAAGCTCACGGCTGCAGCCACAGCTGCCCGGCATGCATTGCATACCGAACAATGCACCTCACAGCCACCGCTGTCTCTTTCTGTACTGCCCCTGCTGCTGACCTCTGCAGGCAAGGGTGATGACGGGACCTACTCCAGCGAAGTGTACCCAACAGGAGAGGCTCTCGCGGTTGGACCACACAGTGAAAACCCAAGTACGAACCTGACAGCTGCCTTAGGGTTTGGGGTTTAGGGTTCCTGTTGCCTCTTGCTTGCCAGTTTTACCTTCAGCAACTCAGCATGCTGCTTGTGCCCAGTTCCATGCAGTCCAAGGCTGCTGTAGGGTGCTCTAGCTATTGTGCCTTCTGCCATCGTGTACACTGGCACGTCAGCTCGCGGTCAAGATATAGTGGCAGAACAGAGCGCGCAGCACACTCCCCAGCGGCAAAGCCACCACGCCAACAGCTTCTACGATCTGCCTCACTGTGTGTGGCCACAGCAGCTGTGACTTCATGCGCCCACCTCTGCTGCTGCTGCCGTTGCCGCCCTTCTGTCCTGCCCCGCAGCTGTCGTGACGGTGCTGCACGCTGTGAACGCCGTTGCTGAGATCATGACAAGGTCCAAGAAGTCCGGAGAGGCCATCACCATGAGGACACATACCAAGCTCAAGCTGGCAGAGATTGCCAGGGTGGCGCTACCTGATGCCGGCATCACCAGCAACGCAACGTCTACCCTGATTGTCGGTGATCCGAGCGCCTTCTACGACTGCAAGGAAGAGCGCTGGGTGCTGATCTTCGCATCCTACCCCAACCCCAACTTCCCCAGTGATGTCACTGCTTGCCTCTTTGTCGCGGTGTCCTACTCTATTGACCCTCTGGACGAGTGGCGGGTGTACGCGCTTGAGGCCCGCCCACAGATTGCGCCCGGGTACAGGTTTGCCGAACTTGGCGGGGGCACCTTCCATCCATACGGCGCCCAGGTGCGCGCCACGTGCTGCTGTGCGATGGGATGTGCGCGTGCCATACAAGCTGGGGCGCTGCAGTTAACTCTTGTGCTGTTGCCCACACAGATGCGGCGATCCAGTAATGTGCCTGCATAACAAAGACAACTGCTCGTAAGGCTGGGATGCTGACAGCCCTTTGCCTATGCGTTAGGCTGTGCTGCTGCTGCTGCTGCTGCATGTTTCCTGTCCCTTCAGTCATCATACTCTGATGATGGCATCTTCATCAGCGTTGGCGCTTCCTCAACAACCACAGTCGGTGGCGACACACACACCGGCATCATGTCGACCCTGTTTGCCTACTCCAAGAAGGCTCTGTACGATGTCACCGACCCAGCTGACAAGATCTATGCAGCGACCTACCTCGGAGCAGGGGCATGGAAGAGCTCCATCGCTTACAAGGAGCAGGCACTCATCAAGGAGGACTACAGGTATGTGATCAAGGCTTGCCGTTGCTGTTGCCTTGTGGGGTTTATACATGCGCCTTCTTGTGTGTTTGGGTTGTGCGCTTCATGCATTGCGCTGTGTTCCTGGCCTTTGAACACACCTAACAACTGGATGTGCGTGCATGTTGTGGTGGTGGCAAGCACACCAGGCACATGCACGGCCGCCCAGTGATGCCACCTCCATGACTGTGCCACTGCACCTTTTCTTCTTCCAGTGATTCTTTTTTGGTTGAGCTAACCTTTTTTCTTTTGCGCGCAACCTGCCAGGACCTTCAACAATCTGATCACCCCAGCAAGGCCTCAGGACGAAGAGGATGTCGACGCTGACCCTCTCTTCGTCATGAAGGTAAGTGAAGCTGCACGTAAGACCCTGAGTATCTTTGCTGGTAGTGTGCCTCACACACAAAGGGTCCGCGCAGTCCTGCCTTGTCAGCATGTTGCCTGGCAGGACGCATGTGACACACACAATGCCTGCAGTACAGTATCCCCAGCTTGTTGCTTGTGTAACAGAAGGCGCACACAGCAACAGGCTTGGTGATGTATGCATGATGATTGGTACTCGCAGACTCAGCATGGTGATAAAGGCTGTACTGTGTGCTCCACCTGCCCAACCCCTGTGCAGGTTGACCACGCCTACCTCAGCGTTGCCACTCTGACTGAGGAGCCCCTGCACAAGATGGACAGCATTGAGAACGCCCCCAGCATCAGGGCAATCGTCATTGGCAAGGGAGAGGACTTCAGCAACGTGGCAGGGATGATGGACGGCAACGCCCACATGCCACAGGTATGTAATGCTGGCCCCCCCTCCCCTCACCAACCCCCAATGCCCATGGATAAGTCCCCCCGGGGGGGCCCATCCCCATCACCGCGCCAGTAATGTGGCAGGGATGATGGATGGCAATGCGCACATGCCACATGTATGTGTTTTTGCAACATGGTGGGAACTTTGTGGGCACTGCATTGCTGCCAAGGCGTGCTGTATGTCGTAAATGTGTGTGATTAGTGGCGACAAGTGTGTGTTGGCGCCAGTTATCGCACACAATTGCGACACACAGCATGCCTACAATGCAGCAGCGGAGTGCCCACACTCCTGCAGGGGCTTGACACTGACTCATGTGTGGTGCTGGGGCACGCGTGTGTCCCCAACAGCTTCTTCTGTATTGCACGCAACCCTTCCACATCGCAAGCCTGTGTTGCTGAGATGTGCGCTTTGCACCCTGCAATCCCTTCATGCGCACAGCCCGAGACCTCGATTGTCCTGGACTCAGGAGACACTGGCATGCTGGGTGGCAAGTATGGCATTCGCACCTACGGGGTAAGTACCTACATGCTTGAGGCCATCAGCGTAGCAGTGGCAGGCAGGCAACCCGTCTGCCACACCTGGGTTGTTGTTGGTCAAAATGTCGTCGCATGCGCAAACAAACCTGCCCCAGTCCTCATTGCAATACAGCCTTGCCTTGCTGAGTCCTAATGGTGGCATTGTTGCGCCCGTCCCCATACATAAATCAAACGAACAGCGCAGCCAGGAGCGACCACACCAGCCTTTCAAATGCACAACTACTTGAATGGCTGCTCTGTGTTGAGCTTTCGCTGCCGCTTCTCCTGCTCCGCAGACTGTGCACCACAAGGGGCTTCTGTACACCACCATGAGTGAGTTCTTCGGTGCCGAGGACATCCGAATGCCATCCATCTACTGGGCCATCATCTCAACACACCCCGGCAGCGGCCTCTGCAAGGCAGCCCGCAAGAAGTGGGGCTTTATTGCCTCTAAGAACGCCCTCGCAGTCGCATACCCTCACGTGGCTGCTCGCCCTGATGGCAGCGCCCTCGTGGTGTACTGCTACAGCGGAGACAGCGACCTGCCACACTCCCTGGGCCTGGCATACCCTGGTAAGCTGGCTTTCGTGCTTGCGCACGCTCTGATGGCGGGGGCTGGCTGCGCGTGTTTGGCTGTTGACGTGGCTTGCAGAAGCCTTGGGGATGACATGCAGTGCGTGAACAGTGGCCTCAATGGTCTGCAAAAGGATTGCTTTCCTGTTCTTTGTCCTTGGTCACCGGCAATGGAGACTGCAAAGCACCCGCCAACCTCATCCCATGTTCACCCAATGGGCGATCCAGTACTGAACGGCCCCTGTGCATGCCGACTGCTGCCTGTACTCAGGTGTTGCAAGCTCCGTGGTGGGTGTCCAGAAGGGCCTTGGGTACGAGAAGGCCCCCAGCATTGATATCATCAAGCTCGGGGATGCTGCAATCCTCCAGACGGCAGAAGAGGGCGACGCCAACCCCCAAGAATTGCTCGGTGGGGAGACTACTCCGCCAGCCAGGTGTTTGGGGACCAGATGTGGTTTGCTTTGCCCATTGCAAAGCAGCTCAGTGAGACTGAGCTGAACTACATGGAAGCCTGGCGTAGCTGGGTTGCAGTCGAGGATCTGGGCCATTACTGAAGAGTGGTGGGGTGTTGTCCGGGCATGAATGTGTGAGTGCTGTAGGTGTTGACACCACGCTGCGTCCATGCACAATTGAAGGTGCTGAGGCAGAGTGGTGTTCAACAGGGAGCACTGCTCTAGCACTAGTAGTTTGCTTGTCAAGCTGTCCACAAGCCGGGTAGGGGGCTGGTTGGTACGCTGGGCAAGCGCAGACCTGCTGTGTGGTAATGGATATAAAGGACGTAGAGTTGTGGGGTGAAGCCAGCGTGCATCGCTGCCTTTTTTGTGTGGGGTTGCTGTTGCCGGAGGCCCCATGACCTTTCTACACTCGCGCTGCTGTGTTACACTGGCACACGATCCTGTTGCTGTTGTGTATGCCTTGAAGGAGGGATGGATGTTTGGACAGGGAGTGCATACTGCAAGCACAACGGTGACGGTTGTGCTGCGGTGCGGGCACGGCAGGAACCGGTTGTAGGGCTTGGGCAAGACGCCTGAGGTACAAGGCACCTGCAAGTCACTGTGCACAGCATTGCTGTCATTTTTTTGGTGTAACGAGCCATGGGGGTTGCGGCAGTGTGTTGAAGCTGCTGTATTGATGGCAGTGGCGGAGCTGGCCAGCTGCTATGGATTGGTGCAATCACACAGGAATGTGAACTGCACATCCGCAGTAACTCACCAGGTACAGTTGGGATGTGATACTTAATTGCAGGTCTCTTGAAGGGTACAAGTAGCTCCCTCAACAAGGAAGCCTTGCCACCAATGCCGCCATGCCGCCCTTTTGCCAGGCTGGTGGACATGCATAAGAGCAACAATCCTCTCTCCAAAGAACCCTCGAAGAAACAACAGAATCGTCTGCATTAGAGAAACAAGAGATTCATGGACCCAACCGTTCGAAACACTTCGTTGACCCTATTCAAACTTTGGACATTGCGCAACAGCTCGTGTAGAAAGGAGATACCACAGTGAATGTGGGTGAAATGTGGCAAGTGTCGTTGCCCGCTTATCTCCGCAGCTTTGCCCAGCGATGAGGCACACTATCCCAGTCCTGCTGCTGTGCGTGGCTGTCCTTTCACACAATGTGCTATCACACCAGCCTATAGGTAGCAAAAAAGTCGTACAAAACTCTGCACCTGCCCCTTCAACGCAAGCCACTCCATCACCCACTCCATCACCTCCCCAGAAACAGCAGGTTGTTGCAGAGGCATGGGATGATGCTGAAGTGCCATCATACCCAAGGGGATACGACCTACGTGGTGAAGGTGATCGCGAAGTCACTCCCAGGCATGCAGCACACCCACCACAGGTCTCAGACTACTCCCAGCAGCAGCAACAGGACACAGAACAACAACGTTACGGACAGCGAGAGACAGAGCAAGCGGCCGAGGAAAAGAGAAAGAAGGAGGCAGACATAGCACTTGCACGCTACATCAGCCAGCAGCAGCAAAGCTACGAGGATCAGGAGGCACAGTCAGCACGCCAGCCTGTCCAGGGTCAACATGACTTGTACCAGCAGCATGCACCCGCCTGCAAGGACAAGGAAGACCACTGCCCTACACCACAGCAAGCTGATGACGTGAAGCAAGGTGGGGCATGCTTGTGCAAGCTGGTGGCAGCACACTGTGTTGCTGTGTTTACCTCTGAGGCAGAAGGCCATCCATGCCTGTGATCATGCCATCCATGATGGGCCTAGCAGCTCGGCAGCTGCTGCACATGGTGGCACCAGACACAGTCCTGTGTTTCTGATAGCTTTCCACAGCTATTCCAAATAACCCTTATGATGCATGCGTGCCAGGGCATGCGTATGCAGCATGAGACCACCTGCATGGTCAGCTGGATACATGGCCTGCAACCGTCTGTGCATACTCGTCACCCTTGCGTGTATTGTCGGCCCTGTTTCCTATTTGCTGCCACTGCTTCATCTCCACTGTCTGGTGTGCCTCATGCTGTGGCGTGCTGTGCTGGTGCGCAGCGTACATCTCCCACGGCACATTCAGCTGGCGTGTCCTGGCGAAGGAGACAGAGGAGCGGCTGGTGGCGCGAGCCAAGTTGATGCGACAAGCAGGCGCAGATCCAGACCTTGAGCAGCAGCAGGGCAAGTCTCGCGCCCACCGCATCAGCAAGTCCGTCCTGCAAAAGATCGCCAACTTGAAGCAGAAGCAGCAGAAGCAGGACTCTGCAGCACAGCCCAGCCATAGCTCTGGTACAGACACAGGCTCGCCTAGTGGCTCAGCTGCTACTACGCAGCTGCTTGAGCAGGAGCAGCAGCAGGGAGGGAAGGTGGAGGTGCAGGGTTCTGAGCAGCCATCTGACGCGAACAGCGCGTCGGTATCCATTGCTGCTGTGGACGATATTGACTACTTGCTGCCTACCAGTGATGAGGAGACAGGTAAGCATACATGGCCTGGTGGCTGTGGGTTGCAGCATAGCCAGCAGAATGTGGGTGAGGGCATCCGCAGCAGCTGCCAACTTTGCTGAGTTGGCAGTGCCTGTTCTGGTGGCGGGGGGGGGGTGTCTAGCTGGGGCTTAGCGGCGGGCAGCAACGCATGGCACGCACGTGTGTAAGCACAGTGACAGAGCGGCAGTCAGTGAGCATGGTGACCACCACCAGCTGGGGAGTCCTGGCAGCAGCTCAGGGACGGTACAGCAGCACATGCAAGGGGACGGTGGCAGCACTGTGTTGACAGCATGTGCATGCGCGGTTGTGGCTGTGTTGCTGCCCATCAACAGCAGCAGTCACAGCCCTGTACCAGGTGAACCACCACTTGTTGACATCTCATGCGGCACATGCAGCTCACAGGCAAAGCAAACATATGTCCCTCATCCTTCATGGTACCAGGTCGCCTACTACAGCAGCTGCTAGTCGCCACAGCCGTTGCTGATTGTGATAGTACTGGGCACCCAATCATGTGTGTTCTGCTCTCGTGCAGGTTATGGCTTCAACGGGGTGCGTGCTAAGTACCTCCCCTCTGACCAAGCCATTGCAGTTGGTCCTCACCCAGTTGATCCTGGTGAGCTGTGCAAGCAGTTGCGCACATACATGGGCTTTCTAAAGTAACATATGATACGATACTGCTAGCAGTAGTTCCAGTTGGCAGGGAGTGTCAAATTCAAAGGCAGCCTGTTCGTGTGATGTGTGAGATGCGGGTGGTATCCTGTGAACAAAGTAGGTTGGCAGAAGTAAAGCTGACAGCAGCGCACTGCCCATATGGCGGCGTCATTGGATTGCAGAGAAAAGTGCAGCAGCCCCCACCGTGAGTCAGCTGGGACCCCTGAACCCCCCCCCCCCCCCCCCCCCCGTGTGCGGCTTCACCTCAAAATAAACATGTCATGCCTTTGGCGGTAATGCTCGGAGAGAAGAAGCAACACAGATACGAGGGATTACCTACCACATGCTGCTACTGCACTGCTGCACCCTGTCCCCACCCCGCAGACAGTGTGATGGTTATCCAGGGTGCTCAGGGCAGCTTTGAAGTCAACATGGTGGTGGTTGAGGAAGGTACGACTGTACCGTCAGTGACTAACAACCGAGTCTATATGGATGACATGATGGAGAAGGCAGGGGTCAACACAGACAACCTGTATGGCTTCAACCCCTCTGCATGGTGAGTTGGTTGAGACACAACACACAGCAGTTGGCTGCTGAGGCAGCCAGTGCTGCTGCAGTAAGGCAGTGCTGTGTCAAAGACTGAAGGTGAAATGGAGTTAATCTGTTAAATTATGACGTCATTTGTCAGGTTTTGACGTCAGACATCATGGCCCTTGCTGTCATATTCATTTCAATTGAGGTGCAGCTCGCCCAGGTGTGTTGCAGCACGAGGCAAGCCTCCAATAACATAGCATATGGTCAGACATGCATGTGCGACCATCGGTTGACAAGAAGTCAATGGGTTTTCATCCCTGCCATGCCTCTGCTCAGTCTGAACTGACGACAATGTTATTTCTCCCTCCTACACTGCAGGTATGACCCCAAGGAGAAGCGCTATGTGTTGATGTGGGCATCTGGCATCATCATCGACAAGGAGACCAATGGGGCCGACAAGAAGGACCCAGCCCCTGCCAGCATCGACTCAGCATACCCCCTCTTCCTTGCAGTTTCAGCCACCAACAACCCACTTGGTGAGTGAGCACAGCATCTCAAGCACATGTACAAGCAAGAGGCTCAGCTGGTGGCAAGCAGGCCTCAACACTGCTACAGCAGTCACCATTGTTGGCGGCTGGCTACAGGTACACGGTTGCATGCTACGGGCCTCCCACATGCCGCTGTCAACAGTGCACTGCAATGCGCAACAGGACGGGCGTGCTGAGCGGATGTGTGATGTGTACTGCTTCGTATGCGCAGGTGCTTGGCATGTGTGGGCGCTGGACACTGTGCCCCAAGTGGCTCCTGGATTCATGTTCTGTGCTGGCCAAACTCCAACAGAATATGCAGCCAACACGCCGCAGGTATGGGCATTTTTCTTCAGAAAGAACACATGCTGTACGTGTTTGGGGTGTGTTTGCTGACGCCAAGTAATTGGAGCAAAGCATTCCTGCACGCGCAATGACACACCAAATCGCGGCTTCGAAACACTACGGCACTGTTCAACACCCCGGTCGCCTGTTGGTTGTATGCGCAGGGGACCTTCACTGACGACGCGATCATCGTCTCCTTGGGCGTTTACTGCGGAAACTTCGAAGGCGCGGACGAGCACCGTGCCTTTCTGTCCGTCGTCTTCGCGTACAGTAAGAGAGCACTGTACACGCAGCCTCCCGAAGAGGGCCGGAACATCTACGCAGCGACATACTTTCCCGCCACATCCTGGTACCGCTCGGTGCCACCCAGCGGGCAGGCGCTGGTAGAGGCGAAGTTCAAACCCTTTAACAACTACGTCCAGCCCGCGCGTCCTCAGGATTATGACGACCTCATGAAGCGACCCATGCTGGTTATGAAGGTGAGAGCCCGGCTGTTTCCTTTTTGGTCAAACGGCTCTTGCATCCCTGTTGCCGGTGACAATCACAGCAACGTGTCAGCCCCAAGGCAACACCCCATCGGCGAGGTCTTCACAAGTGTCAGGCAGCTTGTGCACCAGTCTCTGCCCTGCTCTCAGCTCTGCCCTCCTGTTCACCATGACCCTGCACCCTTCTGCGCTGCGCTGCTGCTTGTTCATGCATCCCCTCCACTCAGGTCAGCGACACCATGATCAGCATCGCCACGCTCACCGGTGAAAACATTGATGAGATGAGTTCAACTGCCAACGCACCCAAGATCTTGGCGACGCTAGTGGGCAAGGGTGGAGACTTCAGGAATGGCCGTGGACCCGATGGTGTGCCTGTCATGCCACAGGTAGGGTTCAGGGTTGAGAGTTTGCTCAGTGGTGCTTGGTAACATCGTGCAATACAGCAATTGTTTTTTTGGCAACCAGCATTAACCAACCTGCACGTGACACACACATGTGTGAGTCTGCGCACCTTTACGTGGTGACCATTTCTGACTGTCAGTAGGTTTGTACCGGCTTGACTCGAGCTCAGACAGTACAGACTGCACTGCCAATGACCGGGTCCATGTGGGGTGTGTTGCTGCCGCGCCTCTGAGACCTGCATGCCAGCCTTGATGAGCATTGTGCACCAAAGGCAGACTCCAAATTCAGTGTGCTGTTGTTGTGTGTGCTGCAGCCGGGAACCTTCCGCACATTGGATGCTGGCGACGTAAGCACTATGGACAGGACAACAGAGCTCAGGATTTACTGGGTGAGTGGCATTGCAGTAAGGCCACCGTGGCTTCAATAATTGATCAAGTTACCAGGTCATCGCCTCCACCGAAACACAGCAACGCACATGCATGTCACACCTCCATTGCACATAGGGCTCTCTGTCTGGCTTTAGGGGGACAATGCAGAAACCTTATAACCTCAACACTAAACTCTCGCTGTTGGCTTGGCTTGTGCTGAGCTGCATACAGTGCCCCAACACCCCGGCGGTGCCGGATACTTGAAAAACGGTCCAGGTCTCCCCTATCAAAACAAACGCCCCACGCCAAGCCATGCGTTGTCGTGCGTTGTGTGTGTGTAGACACACACATAACGCCCTGGGAGTGCATCCAGCCGTGTGTGTGTGGGGGGGGGGTGACAACGCACCAAACCATACCTGTTTTCCATTCTGCAGGCCACCCATCACAACGGCCAGGTGTACATTACTTCAAGCGAGTACTGGGGCACCGGCAGTGTGCGCATGCCCTCCATCTACTGGGCTGTGGTGAAGCCAGCCCCCGGCCTGTGCACAGTTACCAGGCTGGATTGGGGAGTGGTGGCCTCTGCCGAGGGCTTGGCAGCTGCATACTCAGTCATTGCTGCCCGCACAGACGGCCGCGCAGCACTCGCATTTGCCTACAGCGGCGCTGGGACAATCTCTGGTGGACAGCACCCGGCTTATCCAGGTGCGCACTGATGGTATAGGGAGTGGCGCAACAATCTTGAGGTTGCCGAGCTCTGCTTATAGCGAGACAATCGGCAAGCATGCAGTCAGGGCCCTGAGTGCAGCTGAAACTGTGCATCTTGACACCTTGCTTGCATTTGGGTCATTGCAGAGCCCTCTCAAAACACATTCACACAGCATCCAACTATGAGCACACACCCACGAACACCCTGCCTGTAACACGTCGACTATGTTGCTGCCGCCTGTGCCCGGTCCTGCCTACCCCGCAGGTGTTGCTGCAGTCAACGTTGGGAAAGGCGAAGGCTACGGCACCAAGGGCGATGACGAGATACAGATCGTCAAGAGGGGCCCTGGGGTGATTGTGCGGAGTGACATGAGTGACCCTCAGTTCTGGGGCACCTACTCAGCTGCCTCAGTATGGGGCAAGAAGTTGTGGTTCTCGATTGTGATCCCAGAGGAGGTTGATGCAAGCAGTGGTGTGGAGATGAAGCATGGGTCATGGGTCAGTGCGGTAGACCTATGATTGGGGTTTTGCGGCGGTGGTGACAGCTTCGTATGGGGTTCAGCTGGGCTTGGAGAAAAACATCCACTGGAGATGGGAAAGGCTGTGCTGGGTCTGACCTGCGCCTGTGCTGGCTTGTGATTTGCATGTTGACTTTGAGAGCATGTGCAAGCTGCAGCTTGAAAGCTACAGCCGCGTCATGCAGACTGCACTCACAGCGGCTGCCATGATCGCCAAGTTAGGGTCGTGATGTGTCGGCAGCTGGGGTCCGAGGGCTGGACATACTCCTGGTGTGACAATCAGGCGAGGCCAACAGTCTCATTATCATCTGTTTGATTGGTTGACTGACTGTGTTTTGACTGCATGACTATTCCAGCTGTGGCCTGTAGGTGAGGCAAGCGCCTTGTTGTGAGGCCCGCGGATTGTTGTTGAGAGCATGTGGCTAGATATATGTGAAGATAGATGGCACAGCAACACCTGGGCCGGCAGCAAAGGATCTTGACTCTTGAGAGCCTGTCCAGTCAAGAGGCATCTTGATTTTTGTGGACTGCCGTGCCGTGACTGCCAAGCTTGCATCCTGATGTGGCTGCAGGCTGTGTGGGTGCAACTTGGCGGCGCTGCATGGAATCTGTTGGTGGCTGTCCGTTGCAACAGACAGCGGCTTCTTGACATGACCGCAGGATGCATACACATGGGACATGAGATCATGCTACGCTGCGGCCTGCAGTCATGTTCCTTGGCCGTTGTGACATGCCCCTCGGTGACACCAGTACTACATAGCATGCTGTGTAAGACTTGATGTTCATTTGGCCCATAAGCCAAGACTCCACCCACACTTTGGGACTCAGGACAAGGGGGAAGTGTTGTACATCATAGCTGCATAGGCACATGCCGCACCCCTCTATGACAGGAGGCATTGAAGAGCTGAAACACATTCAACATTGTCTGTCAAGGTTTGCTCACACCCAGCATGTTACACAGCTCCACCAATGCGCACACACCACCACACCACCCCTACAAGTGTACATGATAATGTGCATGTCATCATCCTCCTGACCTTGCCTGCGGCCAAGGCAGCAGCCTCACCCCTCAGCCTGCGGGTGCTGTGCCTGTGTGCTGGCGGCCTGTTCCCTCCACTTCAACAGCTCATGAGGAATGCCAGCCTCACTGTTGCTCAGTACTGCTGCTGCCATGAGCTTGCCTAGCCATGCATGGTACAGCAGGCCCCTGGCCCCTAGGCCCACCAGCAGCCACACAGGGACGCTGCAGGAAAGGACGTACAGAGGGCAGCGGCAGCACAGCACAGCAGGCAGTTTGTGGACCGTTAACACAACCGCTGGTGCCATTAGCGCGTGCATTTGCCGTGGTAAATGAATATCACAATGACCAAGCCTGTGACTGCAAACCAGGGACAGTAACGGTGCCGGAGAATGACACGTAGGTGCCTAAAATGCGCGCTTCCTAAGCCACTTCCGGTCAAAAGCAGTCAGGACACGAAGCAACACCACCAACACACCTTGCCTTGTTGTCGCAGTGCTGCTCCTGATCCTGCTGCTGCTCCTGGCTGGGCTGAACATCCAGGTCCATCCACCGCCCTGCCATGGGCACAGCACCCGTTGCTGATTTAGGCGGTATAGCCCTCACACCTGTCCTGATGCCCGCCACAGACCAGGACCGAATGCATGGCCACGTTGCAGCAGCACCAGCTACCAACTCTTCTGCAGCTGCAGCCACCTCTGCTGCTGCTGCAGGCTGCCCCTCAGTGCTGTGAGTGTCTGGAGAAACAGCCCCAGGCTCTCCCCCTGCTTCCTGCACTGCAATAGATTGCTGCTGTCCCTGCAGCGATTGGTGTAGTGTGGCATTGATACCATTACCTGGTAGGTCAACTGTCCTGCCAAGCTCTGCTAGGGCCTGCTGTGGTGTCAGGTCATACTGCTTGGTTGCACCCACTACCAGCAGATCCCCTCCCTGAGAGGCCATGTAAGGCGTGCCCAGCACGCTAGGTGCACTGGGTGGGTAGTACGCTGCTGTTGCTGCCTCTGGGGCAGAAACATCATCATACTGTTGCTGCATGCTGTTGGGGATCAACGGTGCGGCAGTGCTGGCTATGCAACTGCTGCCACCAGCAGCAGCTGCTGGCGGCGGTGGCACCATGTCCAAGGTGTACCCCTGACAGAGAGTGATCGGCAGCTGCTGCCCGATCTCAGCCAAGCTGCCTACTGCTGCTCCTGCTGCAACAACGATGGCATCTACTCCTGTTGCACGCTGCTGTTGCTGCTTTGACGGCAGACTTGGTTCTCCTAACCCCCTGGGTGGCGGGTGCAAGCTGCAGATGTCTGCTAAACTGCCCAGCTGCTGTATCTTCAGGAGCGCACTGCTGCCGTCCCCGCGTGCTGCTGCTGCGTGCTGGCAGGCCAACCACAGAGCTTCCAAGTACTGGAGGGGCTGCAGTCAAAAGGCAAGGTACAGCGGGCTATACAACCATGGTGACAGGCCTGGCCCAGTATTGAGCGCGATAGGTACAAGCTTGTCTGTCCCCAGTGACGCATGTCCAGTGATGCATGCACTGCGTTGCTGCTGCAGGCTTGGACACTCGCTGCCTCGAAGCAGATCCAGCCACCCACCCACCTGCAAAGTGATGCCTCCCTTCAGCAGCAGAGCAGCTGACAGCTCAGGACTCCAACCTGCCGGCTGTTGTGCCGGCTGTTGTGGCTGCTGTTGTGCCTGCCCCCCTGCCGGCTGCTGTTGCTGCTGTTCCAGCGCCATAACAGGCAGCTGCACACCAGGCAGCAGCTGCTGCGCAGTGCTTGCATCCACCACCGTGCCGGACAGCATGGCCTGCAGCTGCTGCTGGGGTGCTGTCGATATGCCTGGGCCTTCCGCTGCGCTGGACCGCCGCTGCTGCTGCTGCTGCTGCTGTTGCTGGGGCTGGTGGTGCTGCTGCTCGGCCTGCTGCCCGCCTTGGCTGCCATACAGCTTCCAGAATGACTGTGACTGTTTGATGTTTGTGGCAGGCTTCAGCATGCCTGTCCGCCAGGCGATGCGGTCAGGGAGGCCTGCAGGAATGGGGTACAGGACATGTTGATATCAGCTGTGTGTGTAGACACAGGGAGCGCATTCAGCCAATGCATCGTGTGGATGGTTAACATGACGACGATTTGCTGTGCCGTGCTGACTAACTGCGCATGGGGGGGGGGGGGGGGGGGGGAGGCACCAGCCACGCTTACAAACCAACATGCATGCAGCAACCCCAGATGGCTGACACAGCATTGAGCCGTCCAACACACGGAGCTACCATTACATGCAGGCCTGCAACTGTTGCATAATGACCATACTGTTTTGACTGCTGATACAAAACATACACCACCTGCTGCGGAAACTGAACTTTGGCTGAGAGATCTGATGATCAGGCAGAACCAGGCATGACTGCTGGCCAGCTGATGCTGGTGAGTAACAATCGCCGTACCGGGAGCCTACCAGGGTGCTGTGCTGCTGCTGCTGCTTCTGCTGCATCCACCAGCTCCAGAGCAGCTTCCATGGCATCCTGCGCCCGCCACAGCAACTGCAGCAGCAACATGAGCAGGATGGGGACCAGCAGCAGCGGCACCAGCAACAGTAGCAGAATAGCAGCGTCAAGACCACGCCGTCCATATCACCACCACCACCGCAGCAGCAGCAGCAGCAGCAGCAGTGGATGATTTCGACTGTTGTCTGATGGTTGCGGCCACTGTTCTGCTTGCGGTGGACTTCATGCAGGCATCAGAGAGCCGCTCAGAGGGCCTAACACCAACAATGGAAGAGTAAAAAGCAACTGCACATCACGCATACTACTAGGCACATTGTTTGTTTGGCTGCAGGAACACTAGACCAGCACCACAGCCACTAAAACCTATCCACCCAGCACTACAGCAGTATGCACTTACCTTGCCCATAGGTGCAAATGGGTGGAGGAGGCCAGCTGCTGCTCCAGAGCCCCCTGCTCCTATACCCACAGCATCATAGACAGTCACGCGCACAGGCACCTGGGTGCTGCTCTGCTTCTGCACACATCACACCAGCCCAACATGCACAAGCCACAGCAGATGAGCCACATGCTGCCACCCAACAGCTAAGGAGCCACTGGAGAGGCTGGGGAGAGCAGTGATCCAACCATGCTGACAGTGTCAAAGGCTATTTTGTGAAGCTGGCAAGAGGTTCCCCCAAGCGGCTATAGTCAACAGCCCAGCGAGCTGTCAGGTCTCACCAGCAGATGGTATGCTGTTGCCAAGCCAGCAAGGCCAGCACCCACCACAACATAATGCTTGCCTGCAGCATGATCATATGCTACTCAGCAACAAACATCTCAGACGAACATTGATGGATTTCGATGACTGCTGACATTGTGGGCCAATTCACCTGTGGGCTGTGGTGGTGCTGCTGCTGTGGCGCAATTGACTGTGCTGGCTGCTCGGGAAAGAGCCGAGCACTGCACCCGCAGCTGACAATGCATTGGTTTCATCACCATACGAGGGGTGCACGCGAAACCACCTGAAAGGAACACACCGGTGACAACAGACGTCAACGATCCTGTCCGACCGGGGAGATTGCGTACAGACGGAACATGCCACAAAGTTGGGGCAAGCCTTCACAAAGTGCAACAACATTGCATATGTGGTATTTGTCGTTGCGTCTCCATGCGGTCAAACATCTTTGACTGCCAGGCTGGCAGGCCACCTGATCCAAGAGCTCCATGCCCAGTTGCTGCATGCCACTTATACCCAGTGTAGCTGCTGCAGCCCACCTCGAGTACAGAAGCCCCTACCTTGTACCTTTGTCAATGGAATCATCGCCACCAGCTGACATCAGCCTTGCCACACAACATGCCGCATCTTGCCAATCTGGCACACCACCTGCGACACCTGCAAGGGGGATCACGAGCGGCCTGTGTCAGCCACGTTTGATACAACTGCGACCTTTATGATGCTGACCACCAAGTTCCATGTCATGGTGAAATTGACTACACACTGACTGCTGGACAACCAACAGCCCTCATCATGCGTGCACGTACAGCAGCACAATTCACACATCACTATTGGCATGGGCCAGCATAAGTGGTGCGTGTCCACCACCCCACCCACCCACACACCCACCCACCCACCTTGAGCTGTACAGCCTCATGTTCCATGCTGTCCAGCCAGGGCTGCAGGCGGCTGGCCTGGTCGCCAGGGGTCCAGGCCAGGGACACATGAGGGAGGGGCACCTGCACACAACCAACATGACTAGACTGACACCATGGACATAACCACCCAGCCCCAGTGTTGATGCCACTATGGTCAAGCATCAACATGCAGCTCTGCCACGACACACGCCCTCAATTCAATAGCCAGGTGCCAAGGCACTCGCATTGACACCACTACATCGCACAGTGCGCTGTGACAACATCACAACATACTATGCCATGTAGTGGTGTCAAAGCGAGCACCTTGGCACCTGGCTGTGACTTGCATTGAGCTTGCTGAAGTAGTGGTGAAGCGGGTTGATTTGCAGGCAGTGAGTAAGCATGCAGGCGTGCCCGTTGAAGCCTCAGCACAGCTCACCTCCGTAGGATGGCACTGCGGACACATGGCTCTGTAAAAATCCTATACAGGCCTCCTACCTGCCCCCTGGCCCCCAATGTCACTCCGCCTTCACCCAGCACACCCGCTACTACCCTAGCAGGGAAGCCTCCCAGTTACCTGTCACCTGCTGCCCCCACCCGTTAAGAAGCCTGCCCCCAGCCCCCCCGCCCCCCCCCCCCCCCCCCCCGCACAGCACCCACCCACCTCCCGCACCCACCTCGTAAAAGGGCTGCAGGCCATGTGTGATGAAGGCCCTGTTGACAGCTTCAACCAGACGCACAACCTGCACACACATACACACACATGCAGGAAACACTGTAAATTCACACGCAGGAACATTGCCATGTGCAAGTGGCGACAGTTGACAATGCACCATATACGCCAACTCAATGTTCTGCCAGCGTCCACATGAAGCCCCCACATCACAGGACAGAAGACACCTTCTCCTGCACCACAATCCACCAGGTAGCTCACTGCAGTAAGGGATCCTTCTGCCAGCTACCACACCCCGCCCCCTGCTTGTCGTTAAAGTGCTGTGGCTCTCACAGCACTCACGCACCCTGCCCTCACACTTGTTTGGTGTGACGGGTGGGGTGGGTGAGGCAGGGGGTGGGTGGGTGGGTGGTTTAGGGGGGGGGCTGCTTGCTGTAATGGTGCTGTGGCTGCCACATCACTCACACCAATCTGCCATCACACAATCCCATGATGATACCTCACAGATGCTCACCCGTGCCTCCCCGGCTGCCACCTTGACTCCCACAAACGAGCGTGTTGCTGCATCATTCACAAGGCACACCAGCCCCTGCAGCTGCACCCTGCAGGCCTTGAAAGGTTTCAGCTGCTTTGTCAGCGCCGCCTGCAGGGAGTCGATCTGGATCCGCTTGATAGGCACAGTGCGGGATATGCTCATGTGCAGCGGCAGCTGCTGCTGGTCTGTGGCTTCCTGGCTAGGGGCGTCCTGAGGGGCAGGATTTTCCTGCACAGCTTGTGATGGGGCTGGTGTAGCTGCTGCAACTGCTGCTGCAGGGGTCCAGGGGAAGGTAGGCCAAAGGTGCAGGGTGGATGTGTCAGGGGTATGCTTGCTTGCTGCAGGGGCGGCTGTTGGGTTGCTGGAGCTGCTTGCATGCGTAGCTGTGCTGGATGCTGCTGCTGCAGGTGCAGGCTGAGTGCTGGTGACACCTGTTGCTGCTGCTGCTGCTGTTGCTGAGGGACACTCTGAGAGGAGCCTTGTGGCCAGTGAGTGTAGCTGAGCTTGTGCTGACTCATCCACTGCAGCAGCAGGCAAGGTCAGCAAGACCAGGGTACCACACAATCCGCTCAGCATTTGAGGTTGCATAAACAGTACAGACACACCATCAGAAGTGCCGTGTGTGGCACCCGGGTATGGAGGCCGTTGCTGAACACCTGATAGAACTGTTAGAGCGATGTGTATGATGACAACATGAGCTGCCAGATGCAGCAAGGGACCGGGTCTAATGAATGTGCTGTGCTTCCTGCTCTGTGTGGGCGTGGATTCCCCTCCATTCCTGCGATGCTGAAACAGCAATCCTGGAAGCTGAAACAGCAAGGCAGGGGCTTACACAGCACGGCTGAGCTGTGCAGCTGCTGCTTGGTTGGGTGGTGATGCACGGCACTTCGCTTACCTGTGATGTACACAACTGTTGCAAAGTTGCCCTCCACATGTGGAAACGTCCTGATTCGTGCAGGCTCTGGTGGTAGCTGCCTGCTGTTGCCCAGCTTTATCACTGCAGATTTTCCAGAAGGAAGCTGCCGGGTAGTGGCTGCCGCACATGCCGCTGCTGGTCCTATGCCACCTGTCGCAGCCGGACGTTGCTGTGCTGCTGCACTGCTGCCAGCAGTAAGGATGTCTGCCAGAAGAGCTTCTGCTGATGGAAGAGCGGGTGTAGACACCGTTAACTGATGGTACCTGTGTTCGCCCGCATTCACAGCTTTTTAGCTGGCTAAGTGTACTTACAGCTGCACAGATCACTGACCACAGATCAAGTTTGAGAACACTTACCCTTCGTCCAGCTTCGTGCGCTTGCTGGGTGGAATTTCAGCAGGTGAGTGGACTACTGCATCTCTGTTGTCATCCCCTTGCGATTCGCTATCTGAGCCATATGCTCCCAGCAGATCCATGAAGACGATCACACACTCACTCTGGAGTGACTGTCTAGCACAGCCAGCATATGGATGCCACAGGATCTACAATCATGCTTGGCTCTCTTGTGTTTGATGCCTTAGCAAATGCCTGTCACTCTCCTTGAAGCCTGTTATCATGTCACCTTGACCAATGTGGTTGGTATCTCAAGTCTCCTGCATGCAACGCTCGTCCAATTGTTGCCAGCATGTCGAAGTTACACAGCTGTGCGCCTGAAGCAGACACTATCAGTCTCGTCCATGTAGACCCGTCCACATGTAGCACAGCACTGCACAGCATACCAGCCAAAGCACAATGTTGCCCCTGGCTAACAAGACCAGCCCTCTGCACTTCTGCCTTCTGCTGGTGTCAACAAAGCAATGCTTGAACACAACAGAGCCCCAGCACTGATACACCAGCACCTCTCTACTGCTACACACCCTGCCACCCATTCCCGCAACGCTAACTATCAGCTGCTGGTGAATAACAAAGTGTCATGCTCTGTAGGCTGAAACCTACACACCCAGACCACAGCTCCCCTGCCGCTGCACCACCTCAAAGTGCATGGATGCAAGTGCATCCACCACTTAAGCTGCGCTAGACATAGAAGCCTCAAAGAAAAACAACCAAAGCCGTCCCTCAGGCGGCTACCACTTGCTCCTGTAGTGGTAACCAGTACCTCCAGCCGTTGACTCATCTTCGTCAGAGTCCAAATCACCATCATCATCATCAGCTTGCCAGTAGTTGCTATTATACCAGCGGCTGCCGGCCCCGCCACCGCTGCTGCCACAACCTGGGCGGCTGCTGCCTGCTCCGCTGCTGCCGGCACCCCCTGGGCGGCTGCTGCCAGCCTGCTGCCGGCCGTACTGCGGAGCTGCTGCGGTGCGCTTGAAAAAGTCGTCAAACCCGTAATCTGCATCTGCTCTGCGGGCGCCATAGGAGTAGGTGTAGGATGCAGGCCTGCTGTAGCTGTTGGTGCTGCTGTTGCTGTTCCAGAGCTGCTCCTCTGTGCGCAGGTCACGGTCCAGCTGCAGCAGCAGGACAGGATTATGAACAGAGACAAGCAAAGCACCACCAACCTGTCACACCCTGGACCTCAACCAAATTTTCAGCAGACACGTGAAGAAGCCGCGGACAACACACACATCATGCACGTAGTATGCAGTGCACTATACTGTTCATACGCGTAGGTGTATCTGCAGCACCCTGAAGCTGGCACAGCAACCAATCATAGCCCTGAGCAAGCATGCCGCCCTGGCTGTTTCACACTGCTCAACACTGCTGCTCACCTTGCTCCTGCTGGTTGCATTGGTAAGCTCCTCGTGTGCAGCGCTCAGGAAGCCAAACACCTCATTGGCTGCGGCCTTGAGTGAGGCATCAACGCCACCAGAAGCTGCAGTCACGTGCGCTGCTGCAGCGCCACAGCGGCCGAGCTTGGCAGACCAGCGGCAGTGCTGCAAGGCCTTGTCAGGGTGGTGCTTCAACGCCAGTGCACGGTAGGCCCTGCAGTGCAGAACGGACGGATCCGCACCACATTGCAGCACACACATGAGGATTGTATCGGCTTTGAATAAGCTTAGTGTCTGACACTCCCTGTGTCTACGCACCACATGTTCAACACGCTGACACGATATCAGGGCCCAGCAGCTTGTCGAGGCCAAAACAAAGCAACATAAGCCGCCCCTCTTGTGCAGAGTTCACACTGGTGGCCATCATCATCCTGCCAGAGTGCTGTATCAAAGTGAGCCAGAGCGTTCCAAGCGCCTCCACAACAGCGTTTTGAAAGCGGACGGCCTTCCCAAGCGACAGCACCGTAACTCACTTGCGGATGTCTGCCTCTGTCGCTGACATCGTCAGACCCAGTGCCTTGTAGTGGTGGGCAGTCTTGAAGCGGCGAGCAGCAACCTGCACACACACGGTTCAAACATTTGTCAGCCGTCCTCAACTGCAGCCGCGCTTGAGGTGTACTCAGCAAAGCATGCACGACGTACCCCACAGATCCAAGCCCACACTGCGCCTTTCACACTCCCTACCGCATGTCTTGCACAACTTTGCCTGCAATGTCTTGGCAGCTAGTCCTAAGCGGCAAGCGATCACTACGTTCTTGTCATGCACCATGCTTTCCCCTGTAGACAAGCCACATGCGCAACCAGTGCAGAACCTCATGCTTGCTGTTCATGCTCATGCTGCGCATTGATGGCTAGTCTGCGGTCTTCCCCCGTCCACCCTGCCACCTCAGGGGAGGAGCGGCACATATTCAAGTTTAGTGTGGTCACAGGGGCAGGGGGAGAGGCATCATCCCACTGGTTGGCCACACACAACGGAATCAGCCAAGGCAACACAGTTGCTCGCACCTGTGCTGTGGCCAGCATGTCTTCAAACTTGCGCCGGTCTGCTGTGCTGAGCTGCAACAGGTTGGCGCCATGCGTGAGCTCGTGGCCGCGCGTGGTGGCGGGGTCCACAGCATTCGCAGGGCCCTTGAGGGCGTCCTGCAGGACCACCACTGCGCGGTCAGCACGGTGCAGGGACTCCAGCACTTGCGCCATCCTGCAGCAACAGCCAGGGTCAGCACACATGGTGAGCTCAGAATGGTGGATGTTTGAAGCCCACGCTGCGACAAACCCATGTTGAATGATGGAGTGTACGACAACACTTCCCACCATTTTTACTGATCAAATGTTGTGTCTACTTGTACCACCCAGCCACGCGCGAGACGCCCAGCCACGGGTGAGCACAGCAGGTTGGACCCACCAGTGTCAACAAGTCAGATGTGCCAGTGAATGCTCTCAACTGCAGGCCATGCCTGCAATACTTGGCTGCTCAACCTGACGGCACCATGTGCTGACTCTATCATGTTGTTCGTCTCTCAGCGAGGTTGTTACTTCAACAGACCCCATCCCAGCCGACCCCCCAGCCCCCTCCACCCAACCCACTCTCATACCTCAGATATGCCCTGGCATACTTGGGGTCCAGCGCCACTGCCCGGCTGCAATCCGCAAGTGCCTCCACCAGCCTCTGCTGCTGCTGCAGCGCTGCCGCCCTGTTGCTGTGGATAACCGCCGCAAACCCGCAGCTCGGCTGCAGTGCCAGCGCCTTCCCATACGCCTCCGTCGCCTTGTCATACTGCTTCCCCTGGATTGCTGCATTGCCGGCCTCCTTGAGGCTCAGCAGCTGCTGTGTCTGCACCAGCAGCTCCGAAAGCTCGTCCCCTTGTGGCACCAGCAGCCGCCACAGGCTCTTCTGTCCCCCGCTGTCCTGCTGCGCCAGCTGCCGCTGCCCCTGCTGTAGCAGCGCCTTCACCCCTGCGAGGTCCCCCTGGTGCCACTTGACCTGCGCCAGCACCCACCAGCGCCAACCCCACTGGCGGTTGCTGTGCTGCGGCTGCTGCGCAAAGAACCCGTTGGGCGCGGCCTCTGCGATGGTCGCCGCTGCCTCCAGCTGCCCAGACCGCAGCAGCAGCCAGGCCAGCATCGCAGGCCCGTCCTCCCAGAAAGTGAGCTCCGTCACCAACGCCTTAGCATCCTTGACGAGTGCCTCCGCTGCTGCTGAGTCTTCCAAGGGGCCAGTACCACCCTCCGCAAGCGCTGCTACTGCTGCTGCACCTGGGGAGCTTTGCCGCACCGACACACTGACAAAGCCGTCCAGAAGGTGCTGCACCGGCTCGCCGGCCGAGAGTGCTGCCAGGGCTGCTGCTGCTGCGTTGGTGTCACAGCCGAGGGCGGCCGCCACCACGCGCTGCTGCTGGTGGGCCAGCTGGTGCACCTGCATGCGCTTGCTGTTGAGCTTGGACCACTCCTTGTGGTTGGCGCTGATCATGTCAAGCACCTGAGGGCAGTGAAGTGCAGTAAAGCGCAGTACAACGCATGTTGGGAACAACACCACACAACACCACACATTACCAGTACTTTTTTTGTAAGGCCCGTGGCTATGAGAGAGCAGAGTTCTTTTGTGCTATCTTGCACTTTCGTACACCCAGTATCTCAGATGCAGCATCGGCAGCATTGATGGCATCAGTCGCATGAGCAGCATCAGAAGACGGACGCACAAATACAACCCCCCCTCTCAGGTGCCTCACCTTGTCCAGGACCCTGTCTGCAGCTGCGAGGCAGCCCAGCTTGGACAGGCAGGTTGCAGCTCGCAGGTAGGCCTCTATGTTCTTCCGCCGGACCCTGCAGGCAGACATCAGTCAGGCAACAATTGACTAACGATGCACAGCAAGCAGGCACCAGCATAGGCAGCCTCCACAATCCCAAAGGGCAACAGCCCGGCACGCGCATAGCGCACCACTCTCAAACCCAAGCACTCCCCCCCACGGGGGCCTGGGAGCCCACTGATAGGAGTTGCAGTCCGTTCTCCCCCCCACCCTCCAGCGTTTCCAAGTCATGTGTCAGCACATTGGCACTCAGCGCACAGCCACCTGTACGGCCCCAGGCCGCTGGTACCTCCTTCCTTTGCTGCGCCTGCCTACCTGATAGCGTCAAGGCTGTCCACCAGGGCACCCTCGGGGTTGTCGCCGCCGATACGTACAGCAGCCCTGCAGCACACACAACAGCAGCAATTCAACATTGTCAATCACACAGTAGCAACCATACTTGCAAAGTGCTGCAGCAGTGTCAGTGCAGGACGCCAGTGAGGCCGCAGCTGCAACACCCCGCGCTGACACAGTAGCTATAGTCAGCACTCCCTACACCTTCGAAGGAATGTGAAACTGGCCCAGCCTGAACCGCACTGCCAATGCAACACAGTACAGGCCAGCGCAGTGATTGAGGACCGAGGCCCATCCCCAGCACTAGGCAATGCCGCTGCACACAACTTGAAAGGCAGTCAGCATACGCACCTGTACACATGTAGGTTGCTACACCTCTCCGAGCCCTTGTCAGTGTCCCTGAAGTCCTTCAGCACATCCAGGCCCTGCAAGCAGCACAACCAACAGACAACTTGATTACAAGTTTATTGCAAAAGCAGAGCCAGCTGGCCAAAGCCAGTAGAGATGAGCACACGCGCTGCCAGCAGCACACCCAGCAACAACATGTGTTGGTGAGATGTCACCTACAGGGTTTGGTGCTGGCCGTCAGCTAGCCCAGGAGGGAATGTCAGCATTGCTCACAGACACACAATTGCTGATTTGGTAGGCGCAACAAAGCGTGCCCTTGCCGAGAAAGGCTTGGACCTGAAACACACACCCCTCCGCGCATCGTGATGTTGAAAAGGCCCAACAACCATCACTGTTGGGCCATCCTGGCCCCAACAGACAGCTTGTTGCCCCCATCCACGGAGCCCAGCCCCCAACTCCTGCATTGCACTATTGGGCTCACTTGCTTCCGGCCTGGGGGGCGGGGGATACAAGCTTCTCCACACACAGCCTCACTTCAGGTTCACCAACAAGTGTGTAACACATACTCTGCCACAAGGACCTTTCTACAACCCAGCACCCACCTGCTTGAACTCTGCATCTGCCTGCGCCCAGTTCCTGTTGCCGAAGCTCATCTGCGCCCGCTGCGTCCACACGTCCGCCTCCTGCAACGCCCGCAGCAGCGCCACGTCAGCATCATGCCGCTGCTCCTGCTGCCGCTGCTGCTGCTGAGGCACCTCGGGTTCCGATGCAGGTTGTCCCATGGGCCATGTTCGGGCTTTGGCTTTGGCAGGGGTGCCTTTTCGAGGGGAGGTGTTGCTGCTGCTGCCTGCAGTGGAGCCGGTGCCAACAGTGAATGCAGTGCCTACAGTGAAGCCAGCGCCCACAGAAAAGCTGATGCCGGGGCCTGCTGCTGCTGCTGCTGCAGCTGCTCCTGTTGGGTCAGGCTGCTGTGGTGGCCAGGTTGGCCCAAAGCCTGCCTGCTGCTGCTGCTGCTGCACCTCTGCTAGCTTCCCTCGGCGCTGCAAGGCATGTACCTTTCGCCGACCAGGGGTTGTGCCTGCACCTGAACCCCATGCCGGCAGCTGCTCTTGCATGCTGACGTCACCCTCTGCACTACCAGAGGTAGGTTGCTGCTGCTGCTGCTGTGTGCTGTCACCATGGCCTGCTCCTCCAAACGCAGGCGGCTGCTGTTGCGCCTGCTGCTGCTGGCGCTGCTGCTGCTCTTGCTGAGCAGCAGCTCCGAAGATGCCTTGCTGGCCACCTTCTGCTGCGTTGGCACCCCAGCCAAAGGATGAAGCAAGCCCAGCAGGGTTTGCTGCCTTTGGTGCTGCTGCTGCTGCTGCCTTCTGTTGCTTGGCTGGAGTGTGCTTCTTGGGCCTGGCTGCAGCCCCTTTGCCTGAGCCAGCAGCCTTCCCTGGCGTGAAGCTCACTCCACCACCTGCAGCACCAAAGACAGCAGCACCGCTGGTGCCAGCAGGAGCAGGAGCACGCGTGGATGCTGCTGCTGGTGCTGGGGCCGCTGTCGCTGCTGCTGCTGCTGCGTCGTTGAGACTGGCCTTCAAAGGGCTCATGTCAAACAGGGTGGTGGGCACAACGCCCGGCCCCCCTGGAGACGACAGCCACTCAGTGCTGCTCCTTGCCATACCAGCAGCAGCAGGCACGTGGTCAGGGCTGCCAAACACAAAAGCAGGCACGTCTGGCTGCTGCTGCTGGGGCGCGGGTTGTTGCTGCCGGGTCCCCTGCTGCTCCTGCACTGGATGCTGCTGTTGAGCTGGCACTGCTGGCTGCGGCTGGTCGTCTGTGTGGAGCTGCTCTACTGCCTGCCGAAGGCCTGCCATGGCTGCTGTCTCAGTAGGTTGCTGTGCAGCTGGGCGGCTGCCAGATGCACTCAAGTCTGTCAGCAGCTCTGCTATAGACTCAGCACTGTCATCTGATGGAAGGTCCACTGCTGCTGCAGCCGCCAGCTCGGCCGCTGCTGCTGCCGCCTCTGCTTCGGCTTGCTGCTGGGAGAGCTGCTGCTGCGCCTGCTGCAGCCGCGCATCCGCCTGCTGCTGGGAAGCCGTTGACGACTGCTGCCGGCCATCCACGGCTCCAAAGGTGAATCCAGCAGCGGTTGCTGCCCCACCAGCAGGGCCTGATGCTGCTGCTGATGGTGCTGCAAAAGGTGCCGGAGGGCTGGCGCCTCCTGCAGCGCCTTCACCATGTGGATCCGCAGGGCTCCACATCATTGGGCTGAAGCCTGGCGTGCTGGCGGCAGACCCTGGGCCAGTGGGCCCCATAAAACCCTGAAGCTGCCTGCAGACGCCATCGTAGGCGTGTTGCTGCTGCCGCCGGCCTGGGCGCCAGAGGTCCCCGCTGCAAAGGACATGACTGACGGCGTGCTGTTGGCGCTGCTGCTGCTGGGAGGCTTTGGGGCGAATGCAGGGGAGCCAAAGCCACCAAAAGATGGGGCAGGGGGCGGCTTGCGAGCCGGGCTGCTGCGGGGCTTACCCGCCTTGCTGCGGCCTGGGGTGGGGCTGGGCTTGCCTGCAAGATAGGGAGCATGCAGCATGCAGACATCCAAGATGGGCTGCAGTTAGGACGATGAAGCAGGCGACACTTGAAGAGTGTGCGCTTTGCCGTCCACATGTACACCTGACCAAAAGGCGGGTGGTGCGTGCTGGCATCTTGACAACTAGTACAGCAAGATCCAATGCATGCAATCATCAAGGGTGCACCCAGCGCTGCCTAGGGCTCACACCTGGGTTGAAGGAGAAGCCTCCAGCAGGGCTGCCAGTGCCGTCCTGCACAGCACCGCCAAACCAGGAAACGGCACCGGCTCTCCTGCTGCCCTTCCCACGCCACCGGTGCCCTGCTGCGCACTGCCACCCTCGCCCGCTGCGGCCCTGCCCCAGGACCCGAACGGACTTGGGGTGCTGTCGCCGCCAGCGGAGGAGGGGGTGTCGAACAAGCGCTTGCCGGTCACTGCCGCTGCGCGGGGACCCCTGAAGGGCTCGCCTGCGCTGCTGTTGGTGCCGAAAGCAGGTGTGGCATCAACCGACATGGCTGAGAATGCTGCTGTGAATGCTGTTGGTAGGCTGGTATCCACAGACATGGCGCTGCCTGGTGGCAGAGTTGAGGGTGCTGGGGTGGCCCCTGCTGCTGGCTGTGCTGGGGCTGCAGCAGCAGCACCAGCCTGCTGCATGGGGGAACCAAATGCGAACATGGGCCCTGCAGGACTGCCGAAGCTGCCTCCTGCAGCGTTGGAGCGCTGCTGCATGCGTGAGGTCTTGGGTGTGGCGCCCCTGCGCTGAGCTCCTCGGCGCGCTGCTGCTGATCTGGCACCTGGGCTGATGTAGGCTTGCTGCTGAAAGCCGTTGAGGAAGCTGGCCCATCCAGCTGTTGGGGCTGCTGCCGCTGCAGGATCTGCTGCTGCCGTCGCTGCAGGAGCAGCTGGTGCTTGCTGCTTTGCTTGGTCTCCCATGCTGTGCGCGTCCTTAACGGCTGCAGGAAACAACCTGGCACGTTGGATAGGGTCTTGGTTGGCGTCTAGCTCAGTGAACGCTGAGGAGCCCGCTGCTGTGTCCACCCCTCCTGACGTGCCAGCACGCTGGCTGCTGTCTGCCACTGTGTCCTGCTGGCCAAAGTGTTGAGTGCGGAACCTAAGCTTTGCTGGCAGGGGGCCGTTGCTGTGTGTTGCCCTGCTGCCGTGCTTGCCCGGTGACTTGCTGAGTCCCTGAGCACTGTCCTGGGGCGCTCGTGCTAGCTGCTCAGCAGTGAGAGCTCCAGGTGCACCAGTGCTCATGGTGGTGCTGAGCTAGCCCCTTTCTGATACCTGCTAACAAAGCAGTTGGCTGCGCAGCACGAGACAGCAGCAGGTGCCAGCAAAGCAACCAGTCTCGGCTCTCAACGGGCACTGGTGCATGCTCACTACGTCTTGATGTCAACATACAGGTGCATGCATGCTGCTGTCCAAGTCCAAACGTCACGCACCTGCTTGACAGCAGTAGTCCGGTGATCAATAGCTCTAAGCAGGAGCCCAGCGCAGCTAGCGCACATCAAACATGCAAGCACACTGGCATGGATGTTACCACGTCTAACGTGAGCACCACCGCTGGCCCATCAAGCACACAGTTCGACACGTTGAGGCAAGCCCAGGCAGGAGCCGACAAGTCCAGGTTTCAATGTGTTCATACTCCAACTTGCCGTCTATATATATATATATATCAACTGATGCAGCGGACAGCTGGCCAGGACGTGAGCGCTTCGTTTTCAAACAGTTTTCAGAGACCTGAACCCCAACGTTGACAGTCACTGGTGTTTGAGGGCCGATCTTGCTGCCAGGTTGGTCACCAAGCCAATTGCTGTATCACGCAACACCGCCACCCTCAGCCCCGGTCTACAGCCTCATGCACAGGGAGGGGGGAGGGGGAGCGGTGACCCCACCCCACCCCACCACCGGTACTGCCGTACACGGACACCACAATGCGAGCCCTCTCATTCAAATTCCACTGATTTCCTTCCTCACCGCCCCAGCACTCAAACATCCCACCCCCCGGTCAAGTGGCATGCCCCACACAACTGGCTCCTACACAATTAGCAGCGGCACACAGCCACAATCACTTGCAGAAAAAGAACCCCTTGCGAGGGTGGCTCAGTCTTATTCAAAACTGTTGAGCACTACTTGAGCTGCAGGGCCGGGCCTGACTCTGGTTACAATCAGCTGCAGTCCTTCTGATGGGCAGGTGGGTCGCATCCGCTGGCAGCAGCAGCTGTTACTTCCCCTTGTGCAGCTCAAACTTTGCCTCAACGCTGTAAATCCCCACAGACTCGTTGATCTTGTCGTCAAACTCGACCCAGTCATCTGACAAGTCTGCTTCACTGAACTTTTTGTTGCCCCGTGACGTCACTAGGAAACCGTCCTGCAGCAGCAGCAGCAGCAGCAGCAGCAGCAGCAGCAGCGACAACATCAGCAGCAGCAGCACAGCTGTCAACCACTCTATAGCCAAGCTGGTGCTTGAAGCTGCTGCAGTATTGGTAGGGGGGTTTTCTTCCCTTGCCCCCCTCCCCCCCAAACACGCACATGTGTCAACACACACCAGCACACCATGGAGCCGATGTCCCCCTGCCCCACAACATAGCCACTGTGATGCAGCCATCGCTCAATCCACCACCCTTGCTGATGGCCACCCATCCAACAAGCAAAGAGCTCCCCAGCCCAGGAACCCCAGCCCCAGCCGCTCAGGTTGGCCAACCCAAGCAGCTACTAAGGTTGCTCAAAACTGCCCAGCCCGCCGCTGTCCACCCGTACTCAGCTGTCCCTGCATTTTCTGGATCAAAGGCCACAACACTAGACATGCTGAAGCCACTTGCCCACAGCACCACCTACCTCTGGGTGGAAGGCTGTTGGTTCAATGCCCCTGCACTCAAAGGCCACCACAGGCACCCATTTGCCGTCATCGTCCTCTGTGTAACCAAGGGCCACAGAGTAACACAGCGCAGCATAGCATAGCACAGCGCAGCACAGCACAGCCAGCCACACACAAAGGAACAGTGAGGGGTGATGACGGCATGGGCCACAGCATAACACAGCACAGCAGTGCCACTTGAAGTGTGTGGCTGACTCTCCGTGTGTGTATGCGTACGGGCGGTGGCATTGTGGTGGTTGGTGCGTCCTGACATTTGCGCAGCTGCTTGACCAGCTGATAATGATGTTCACCCCCCCCCCCCCCCCCCCCACCCACCACCCCCCCCCCCCCATGTGTTTTTGTGAATGTGTGTCGAGAAGGAGGTTGCATGGAATGACACATGCATGCGATGGTAGCATTCCTACAGCATCCTACACTTGCATTGGCTGGATGCACTCCCTGTGTCTACACACAACTCACGGGGCCAGACATAACTGCTGTGGGGTGTATGGTGTCGACTATATGTGTGTAAGGGCGGGGGATCCCCATACGGGTGTCAACGGTGTGCTGTGAAATCTGCACACCTGTGACAGCTCTCGTTACTCCTTTGACCTGCAGCACGTTGATGCTACACTCATGCCGCGAGTCCTTGGCAAACTTCATCACCTGCACAAACAAGAGTGGCATGTACAGTTTACGGCAGTCTGATGCTGACGGCGCATACCTAAAGATTTCGAACTGAGAATTCAAAACACTTGAATTTGTGTATGCAGGCTGTGAACTCTTGCAGGTTGGTATAGTGGGACTGGCAGCAATGGTTTGTACTCACAAAGTTGGCCGTTCCTTTGCTGCCAGACATCTCATGCTGGTCTGTTGAAGACACATAAACCCTCTCTCTGCTCTCCGAACCAGCGCTCTCCTTGACCTGCGCAGAGCTAGCATTTATGTGTGTTGGTGCTGGTTGGCTGATTGCAGCCAACACGGTATGGCAGTAGCAGTAGCAGAGCTGCTTACGTCTATGCAGAACCGACCACCGTCCGGCACCTCAATTTTCGAGACGTTTTCTAAGTCTGCTTTGATGTATAGGAGGAATGTAGGCATAGCAGCTGATTGTGGATTTGGGTTTGATCTGGTTCTTGATCTGGTCCTAGAGTCAACAGAAAACGTGTTTTTGGGCTGCGATGTAAGGCATATTTTATGTGGCAAATAGCTTTGTGACGTTGTGTTTGCTACTGGTTCGAGACTACACTACCCTG
Source organism: Desmodesmus armatus (assembly GCA_007449985.2). Classification (NCBI taxonomy): domain Eukaryota; kingdom Viridiplantae; phylum Chlorophyta; class Chlorophyceae; order Sphaeropleales; family Scenedesmaceae; genus Desmodesmus; species Desmodesmus armatus. The sequence goes on from VIIQ02000217.1 coordinate 64,119, forward strand.
TGGCAGGGTCCCTGCCTGTGACGTCAGTGTTCAGCAAAAACCTGCCAGCCCAAGTTCAGGGTCTGTCTAGTCTGGGCGCTTAGCTGAGAGACGCTGCGTTCTTACATGCCCCTAGCCCATAAACCTATGCTGAGCTAACTCCCTGCCACAGAGGCATCTCTGCACTCTGCAGCAGTTCCGCGTCACTCACTCCACCACCCAACAGCTTCCGCAGTTGTCATAGTGACATGCTGGCACTGCAGCTACAGCCATACACGTTACATATGTGGCTATGAATCCATTACGACTCATGCCAGACCTTGACTGATGTCATGGGAGGACTTGATACTAGAGACACCAGAGACACCTAGACCTAGCTGCCATGGCCTCTGAAGCTGTCTCCACCAGCATACACCTCCCTGCACGCACCCTGCGGGCAGTGCCTGCCAACAGCAGCAGCAGCCCGTGTCAGTGGATAGTGGGCACCACATCCCTACGGGAGGAAAACGAGGTAGGGTGCTGGGTGTGGGGTCAAGGGTTGGCTGTCGAGGCAGTAGTGCAGCAGTCCAGTTGTGTTCACACTTAGCAGTTGTGCGTGTGGCAATGATTTGCACTCCCCAAGATCATAGATCAGCAGCAGGCCAGTACTGTTGATACCTGGTGTTGCAGCTTGGCGTGTGGGCAGCAGTGTGCAGTCGTGATGGGTCCACTACGTGTCACACAGCCGCATGACACGGCGCCTGCCTTGCAAAACTGCTTGATGTGTGGGGTGGGTGGGGGGAGGGGGGTGAGAAACCCTCAGAAAGCGCCAACAGGGCAAATGCTCAGCAGCGCAGCCCCTTCCCTACCACCCAGGTGTACAGTTGGCCCCCTGGCGACACAATCTCCCTTGGCCCTGTGGGTGTGACACACAGCCCCTTTTGATCACCAGCGCCCCTGACTGGCACACATACCACAACTGTGGCTCAATAAAGACGATAATTGTCGTATCATGGCATGAGCGCAGGTGCGGGTGTTGGAGTATGACTCCGCTCATGATGGGCTCCACACAGTAGCAACCTGGGTGCACCCGGAGGAGGTGTGGGATGTGGCGTGCTGTCCTGCACAGCCCAGCACGTTTGTCACGGTACACAGCAGAGGTGAGCGGAACACATGGCGAGTGTACATGCAAAGCATAGGTTACATCATGTATGTGCGATGTGACAGGCTGTGGCGGTGCATTCGTACCGCACTCGTACCTCACGGGCAGTAGTGTGTGTGAAGGCTGCCTGGCCCTCTGCTGCATGTCTCCAGACATGAGAGTAAACCTCCTTTTGCAGTTTTCTTGGACATTGGCACCATGATGATACTAAGTTTGCCAAGAAACAGGGAATGCTTTGCATATAATCTTTGGAATGCTAGTTGGATAGGCACTTCATGATGTGTTCGTCTGACATGTGACACAGCACTGCGTGGGTGAGGCTCTCATCAAGGCTTGTTGCAACGGAGCGGCAAGTGAGTGCAGCAAGCCTGAGTCACCAGTTGACCCACCCTGCTGGTCCCATCCCAGCTGTCACCGTTGCAAGTGATTATGAGCCCATGATTGTGTACTGCGTTGCCCTGCTGCTCATGTGTGCATGTGCGTATTTTGGAATGCAGTTGGTGTGTCTGGGGCCACCTTGTGGCAAGCAGGGCCCTCCAGCACGCAGCTGGTAGCTGCAGCACAGTTGCAGCACGATGGGATGGTACGCAGGTGCGCCATACATCTACACACTCTGCTGAAAGGGCCCTCAATGCATGCGCAGCACACCTATGCTGTCTCTCTGTCTGTGCTGCAACAAGCTTTCTGTTCATATCTATCTACCCTGCACCGGCGGTGTTTGCTGCAATACACAAGCCATGTCCACCACCTGCATGCAATGCTGTTGCTGGCTGCTGTAGGGCTCTCTGGAGTCACCTGGACAGCAGCAGGGTAGTCACCGCTGAGGAGACTGCGTTGAGGGTCTGGGACGTGGCTGAGGGTACAGCGCAACAGGTAGGACACACCCTTGAGACCCGTAAGCTGCACACCCGTCAAAATGTTACAGTAAAGTACAGAAATTGTGGGAGGAGATCCCAAAACTCAGCACTAGCCAGCAAGCCAAGGGCCTTGGTTGATGAGGGTTCCCTGAAGGGCCTGTCGTACCCCAGTCGCTCAGGTCAGGTGTGGGGGCGATTGAGATCTCCCGCAAGCCAGCCGTCAATTCCAGTAACTGTTACTCCAAAGCAGCGCCTACTCTCCACAGGCCCCAGGCAGAGCTGAAGGAAGTAGGTTGCCGTGTACGCGTGTGTGCAGTTGTGTCAGTGCCAGTGTCGCACAACAACCGCTGCCGATGTACCCGCACCGCCATGTACAGCGGCAAAACCGCACGCAGTACCCTTAGCTGTTGTGTGTCAACACCTGCAGGGGCGTGGGGATTGCGCTGGGCGGCGTCGTTGTTGTTCCCTTCCATACTGGTGGCGCTTTGGGCTGCACGTCAGCGGCCCTCAGCGGGCCAGCTGTCAGCCACGGGCCAGTCTTGGACAGCGTCCCTGTGCCCACTTCCAAGCTGTGCCAGGCAGGAACCACCGTGCAAACATGGACACTGCTGTTGCACTTGGCTGTCTTTTCAACTGCAGGTCAGTGCTGCTCCGGTGCCAGAAGGTCTTGGTCATTTCTGGACCACATCCCTGCATCCCACAAACCCATCACTAGCCCTAGCGGCCGGCGGCAGCAGCGTGCAGCTGTGGGATCTGTCGTCTATGCGCAGCACAGGAGGTGTGGACAAAGCACACAAGCTCCCAATCAGGGATGTCAGCTGGGCGCCAAACAACGAACACCGGTTTGTGACTGGCGGGGACGACGGCAAGCTGCGCTTCTGGGATACAAGGTGTGCTGGCCTGAGGTTGCCGGATGCTACAGCATGACCCTGCTCAACATGGTGCCGTGTATGTGTGTCGTATGCTATGCAGAGGGTCTGCAGCTTTGCTCATTTCTTTTTCATGATAAGTTTCAAGCTGGCTGCATTTTGATAGTCAATGGCATCTGTGTTGCAAGGGGTGTCTCCTCGTAGTTTCCACCACCACCACCCACCCACCCCAACCCCAACCCCACCCCTGCTCCCGCCTGCAGGCTGTTGGACCAGCCGGAGTCACTGCTGGACCTGTCAGGCCACACCCACTGGGTGTGGCGGGTGGCCTACAGCCCCTTCCATGACCCACTGCTGCTCAGCAGCAGCACTGACACCACCGTGTGCGTCTGGTACACCCCAACACTGGCTAAGAACAAGGGGGCGGACGTGAGGGCGACGGCAACAAGCAAAAGGTGCGCTGGGGAGTACACTGTTCCACATCTCTTGATGTGCTTCCGATGTTTTTATGCTTGGTAGCTACTGGACTTGATGCATCTGCGGTGCTATGAACAGCTGTCGTTGTGGTTGCGCAGACGGCCTGTTTTGTCTCTATTCCTTGCTGGGAATGGACGGCAGCAGTCTCAAAATTCTCCACCCGAAATCGCTGTCATCCAAAGAGGTAATTGTAGTTGCGCTGTGCTGTGTGCTGTGCTGTGCCGTGCTGTGTTGCAGGCAGGACAGCAGTGATGGCAAGGCCCACACGTTTGATGACCACGAAGACAGTGTGTATGGCCTGGCCTGGAGTGCTGTCGACCCCTGGCTGTTTGCCACCATGAGTTACGATGGCCGGCTGATGGTCAACAGGGTGCCCAAGAATGTCAAGTACAAGATACTGATTTGACTAATATGACTGCAGGGTGCAGCAGCTGTCTGAAGTTTGTATGCCTTTGCTGACTGGCATTGCGCTTGGGCGTCACACACGTGATTGGTCTGTGCATCTGGCCATGCACGCTGCAATCGCCAATCAGGATGCTGGTGTGGTATTTGTGTGCTGGTTGATGATTGTTTTGCTGAACATGACGGCAGGCGATGTGCTTGCTGGGTTTGTTGCTTGGTTTGTTTAATCAGCATATGGCAACAGCGCTGCTCAGCAGCAAGCTAGTAACCATGCTGGAGTCACACAGTCGCTTTACAACATGCTCAGTCGCTTTACAACATGCACTGAACCTCATCGGTTGTGCAACATGCTGAACCACAGACCTCATCGGTTGTGCAACATGCTGAACCACAGACCTGTTGCACAGCAGCAGCCTTGGAACGCACAGCAGGCAACGCTCTCTGTGAGAGACAACACCAGCACTGCTGGCAGCATCACCAGCACCAGCACCCAAGCATGCAACGGCACAGCATGACATCACAGGCAAGCAGCACACGTGCTGCCATCAACAATGCAACCAGCCCTATCACCAGGCACCACTGCTCTGACAACATGGCGCATCCACCTGGGGTCGCATAAGACATAAACCGACAGTGGCGTATGCGTGCTTGAAGCTCGCCTTGCCAAGTCTCAAAACCCCAACCCTATATGCGATCATGGGCGCACCACTGATGTAGCAGCAGCAGCCTGCTGGGCATGCTGGTCCCGGTATGCACTACAAAGGGTCACCGAGCCTCGTGCAGTGACTGCACTGGTGTTGAAAAATGAGCCAGCCTCTGCCGGGCACTGTTGCAATGCCACAGCTTGAGGGCTGATGCAGAGATGCAGCCATGCAGCCCATACATCACCATCATCATCCATGCAGCCCTTACCTTAGGTACTTGAAAAAAAGTGATGCATGCGGGAGGTTGTGCCCCAGTCGCTCTAGCAGCCAAGGGATGTGAACAGCAGTGCCTGATGACCACCGTGCAGGTGTGCACTGCACCGGCGGAGCTTTCCCATGCGCCATGCATGCTGTAGCAGTGATACTGCCTATGCCACTAGCAAGCAGGCAGGCCAGAGGACCTGTCTTGCTGCAATCTTGCAGCTGCTGCTGTAGATGCAACCTGCAGAGCTGAGCTCTCTCCCTGATCGCACCTGTCTACACCTTTGCAACATGCAAGTTGCTTGTAAGCCTCTTCATGATGCCGGATCAGCACCAAATGCGGCAACACGCCCCCCCCCTCCCCCCCACATACACACATGTGCATCATGCCACAGCGCAGCAGACTGTGCTGGTGCACAAGCATGCAGCAACAAACACCACCGGGGTGGCAGCTGACACAGCCGTCAGCACACACGCACAGGCCTGCCAAACCTCAGGTTGAGGCGAGCTTGTTTGGTCTGCAAACAAGCCACCACCCTGCAAAACCCTGCTGTAGGGTTGGGTTCCATCCTCCCCACCGCAACCTGCCTCAACCTGTGTACCTGCAACATCATACAAGGACTGTCTACATGCTAGCCGTAAGCAGCGTGCCTGTATCCGCCTACGTAAGCGAACTGGCACAGCCGCCCAAGCCCTCCGCAAGTAAACGTCTCGCGGGCACACTTAGCTGCCGCTACTCCTGCAAGTGCTGTCTGTGCCCACAAACTCCTGGGTGAGCTAGGCCCCCAGGGTCACCTCTGTTGGTATGTCCTGATTGATCAACAAAGTACCTGACAGTACTGCCCTATACAAGAACAAGCTAACAAAATAGGCCAAGGGCCAGGGCGTCAACATATATACGTAGGGCGCACATGTGCCCTGAGAAGGCAGGGGGCCTCACATCAGGCGGTACAGTCACGAGCTGTGTCTGCTAGGGAGTCAGCAGTACAAGAAGCACTCTGCCTTGCACCGTACTGCACTGTACTGCACTGTACTGTACTGCGCATGGCCTTGAGACACAGGTGAGAAAGCTGCGAGGCTCAACATGAGCATGCGCAGCATATCATTTTGGCGCATCAGCACAAGTTCTTGTCAAGTAACTGCAGAGACCCACAAGTCACCAGCCATCGGTATGGCCAAGGCACCAAACCCCCATGTACCAGCAAGCTGCACCAGTCACCCACAGTCACACAAGCTGACGCCGTCGTGCCTCTGGCGGCGGCCCAGTGCTGCGGTTTGCTGCTTCTGAGGACGCCGCCTGGTGACGAGCATCGATACTGTCAAGGCCCAGTCGAGTGTGGCGACGCCACCTGCGGGGCTTGTCACCACACTCAAACACATACATACGCACAGAGATACGTGTCGTGCTGGCGTGCACCCAAACTCAAGCGAGGCACAGACACCCACCAGAGGCGACCACACACGCCATACACACCACCCACCAACCCTCCTCATGTGGATGTTTCAACCCTATGCACGGGTTCAAGCAACCATGGGGCGCAATCTGCGCAACCCTGGCTACCCTGCAGTCCACCGTGCTCTTGGCCGTGTGGCATCACCACTGACCCATACATGGGTCAGTCCCCTTATAAGGGCAACTGACTCGCTCTCCGCCCCCTAGACACACATTGCCCTCCTGCCAGGAGGGCAGCGCCCAACAGTGATTGACCCCCTGCCTTGCTTCAGGCAAAGGCTGATCACCAAAAGCAGCGCTGTGCACAAGCGCACAGGCATCAATGACAAGTACTGCACTCGTGTTGAAGTGCTGAGGAGGCTGTATCAACCTACTTGCAAAAGCTCGTTCAATGATTGCATTCGACAGCTACACACTATGCTTCACAAAAGAACAAATCGCGTGTCCGCTACAAACAACATTACGTGAACAAACCAGGGTGCAGCACAGACAGAACCCTCACGATGAGTGCATGTGATACACCGGTGGCCCACCGGTGGACTCTGTCTGTTGCAGAAGCACGCTGTCAGTGCTTGCCGCCGTTTTGGAACTGGTACTGGTTACCTATCCTCCTGTCCATGGCCCGATCCCAACCTGAGGGAGGCCTCTCCCACAATGGCATTGGAGAGGGCTTGTGCCATTTCGGCACGCGGGCCGTGCGGCGAGGCTTGTACCAGCAGGGGACATCGCGCCACTGGATCCCGATGACGCCCCATTTCTTGTCGGCCAACTGCACGGGGCACATACATGCGGCAGGCAGCATGGAGGGGCGGTGTGGGGGTGGAGGCAGTTGCCAGTTTGCCATCGCTGCCGTTGGCTTGACATTGACATTGACCTTCAACATGCGCAGGCTGTTGGCCTACAGTGCCTGGAATTTCAGACCCACGGACTACAAACATCTGCAGTTGCGCACAACCCACCCATTCAGCTTCTCCTTTTTGAACTGGCTCTGGCTGCCTGCAGCCTAAGCACTGCTGCAACTTCAACGCTGCCATGTCTGTGCCAGCAGGCCAGCTGCTTTGTGCAGACACCTGATTTTGCATGTGACAGCACTTCAAGAACGCCACCTTCTCATTAGTGCACCCTCTGCTGATGACATCCCACCTTTTCGTATGCCCACACAGACAGGTCAAGGTGGTACATGTCCCCGCAGCACCAGCGCTTGTTGCTGGTGTAGTTGTCTGGGTAGTGGCATGGGCATGTGTCTGTGACCATCACCACAACTGAGGCGCTCTTGCTAAAGCACACGTCCTTCCGCTCGAGCCACTGCCCATAGCCATCAGCAAAGTTCATGGGCCTGCATCTGACCTCCTTGCACTTGCCGCAGCTGCCGCTGAAGTCATGGGCTGTGTCACTGCAGGGTGCAGAAAGAATCAAAGGAGGCCATGCACGAGTCAGCAGGGATATGGCGCCTAGGTGTGCAGCTTAGGGTGCATCTGAGATTGCGGCATGTGGTGTGGTGTGGTGTGTTGCCCTGGGAACAGTGTGAGTTGTATATGCCAAATAGAGCTGTGGATCTGGTGCAGACAGCAGTACAGACACCGGAGTGCTCCGCGCGCAGCTCCCACCCACCTGATAGCTGTAACATCAAACCCTGCAAGAAATGCAGCAATCCAGCGGCGAGTATGAGGTGTGTCACCAGGAGTGCCACTTGCCAGCAGCTGCAGCCGATACCGGGTGCGTGGGCGGGTACGCTGGAGGGATTGGGGGAGATTCACACGCAGAATGGCACTCTGTGTAAGTCCGCTGCGTATTTCGCAGGCGGACCACTAGCAGCACCCACCTGTAGCGACCCTCCTGTCAAGCCATCCATACCCACAGCTGCCTTTGTGAATCGACCAAGCGTCCGTGCCTGGAACATGAAACCACATTGCTGTAACGTCAGACATCTACCACCAGGCCTCAGCGGGGACCAGAGAGCCTGGGATCAAACATTCACGGCTGTTGCGGGTACACTGCTGGGTGCACTGCTGGCGGGCAAGAAAGCAATCGCACCAGCCTGGCTGTCCCTAGCCGCCCCTGGATTACCGTAAAAGGTTGCTCTGCCGGATCTCCAGCGTCCAACAGTCTGAGCAGCAGCGCTTTGTAGCAGGAACAAACTCAACAGCACACTCAGCAGCAGTTCTGCTTTCTGCATCCGCGTCTGCCCTGCAACCATGGCCGATCCGCTGCCAAGTGGGCAGCTACAATGGTAACCCCGACAAAAACTTAGTCACTGTGAGGTGTTCCACTGCACACTGAAGCACTCTCCTGCTCAGCCAACTGGCTTGCAAGTCAGGGGTGGTCTGGGTGAGCAGGTGTGCTGGTCTGTATAGATAGACCCGATGGCGTCTTTGTAGCCGACTAAAAGTTGCCTAGGCGGCACAGTGAAGGGTGCTATAGCGCAGGTGAAGGTTACTGTCGAGGTCTGGGATTCAAACATTGCTTTCGGCATGAGCTAGGCACATCCAGCTGATGCATTTTTCAGCTTCGTCTAATCTATGATTTCGTCCCGATCATGTACGTTGTAGCAACCTCATGGTGATGGCCACTTCGGCACCAGAAGGCCAGCCTGGCATGCTGTGTGTTGACAAGACAAAGGAGACATCTGTGCCCTGTACACACTCTGTTTGGATGATTTCCTGGTGATTTGCTGCGCCTTTGCTGCAGATGGGTTGCTGACTGCCTTGCAGACCTGATGCTTACCTGCGTGAGGTGGGGACTTGATGACTGCAGGGTTGTGCTGCAGAACTTGCTGCACTGGCTGGCCTGGCACCATCCCTGGCTGGTATGTGGTGTCTGTGGCTGGCACTCAAAAGAAGTCCTGACACCTATCTGTTAGTGTCCAGCAATGCACCGTCTTGAACCCTTCTTTGCAAGAATTATGAAACTATGCTCAGCATAGTCCATTGAATTGGGCGACCCCTTGGTAGAAGGTCAACATGCCTGGATCCAGGCAGGACAGGACACTCTGCACCTCCCTCAAGGCATGATGGGTACGAACGTCTCAAATCTGGAACATAGCTGCTGCGCTCTGGGCTCATCATGCACTGCAAATGCGTTTACAACGCCGCACAGGGCCCCGCCAAAACCTTACGTATTTACGCTGCCATACAAGGAGGCATCCATTCGGGGCTTCCTAAGCCATTCGTCCATTTGGGCGACGCTGAGAAGACAGCATGCCGGGGTGCTGCTGGCAGTCCAGCACACAATGCCACTGATTTCAGCTGCCTGGTGTCGGCCACAGCACACCAGCACCATATGCTGGAGGCATCACGTAAGGCTTCTCACTCTGTGCACAGCAGCGCACATCACACTCCAGTCATTGGCCAGACCAGGGCATCTGCGCAGTGCCGACTGAAACACAGTGCCAACTGAAAACAAGCTGGCGCTGCAATAACTCGAAAAGCAGCTCTGCCAAGGCAGCTGCAAAGAAGCGCACCAGCCTGCCAGATACTATCTAGTGCTGCGCACAGACGTGTACCGTAAAGGTGGCAAGGTGGCTTCTATACAGCCTGTATGTGCGGCACATAAACATGCAATTGCTGATGGGGATGGCCCAACCCCAATAGTGAGATAAGTCGTAACACCTGAGGTGCTGCATGCGCTCTAGAGGATTTGGCCCCATGCCCTGGTTCCACATGTCTGTCCATGCTCCCAGCATTGCCCCCAGGGTCCACCATGCCTAATGTACCACCTCCACATGCACTAGACATCGCCAACAGAAATTAAAGAACAAAGAGAGAAAAGAACAAAGAGCATTAAATTGTTGGGGTCAGCATGTTGGTCCACAGACACAGTCCCCATGCAATGCACACCAAACCCTGGCGATATTGGCAGAATGGCAGTGGAGGATCCCACAACAGTCACTGACATGGCATGCACAATTGGTAACAAAAAAATGCACAATTTGCTCTGTGTAAGCTCTGGTCCCTGGTCACCTCGCAAACAACCCACCCTAGCATCCAAAGAGTAAGGTACACCGCTTGCACCTAAATATCCTTGCCTTCATGAGGCTGGCAGCCGCTGCTGCCGCTGAGGCTGGCAGCTGCTGAGTCAGTGTCTATGAGGCAGTGTCCGACCAATTGCGCTCTATCCATGCTTGCCACTGCGGCATGCTGCTGTGCAAACCGCAGGATGCAATGTCAGCACCACACAGCTCACAACAGCGATTGGCGGCTACGACAACTTGGGCAAGCCGCCACAGCTGGCAGCTGCCTCCGAGGGCCTACCCATGCACAGGCAGGGTGTACCTGTGGCGCTTCTCGTTGGGTGCACACTCTGGCAGAAGTGGTGAACACCAGAGTAACAGTAACATACCGCAACGGACCAAGTAGGCTGCTCTCAGCCAGACTTATGCAACCCACTGGCAGTCGCAGGTTCCGGCTGGCAGTAAAGCATAACTTCTGTATAAAGCAGATCACTGCTGTGGCATTAATGCCTCAAGAGAGATGGCACAATAAAAGCACCAATGCGCACTTGATCAGCGCTATACAACTCAATGCCATCACCAGTACGAACAAACAGCAAACACCAACACCCATATCATGCACAGCTGCAGCGCTCATTGCTGATGCTGTGAAAACATGGTGGCAGCCATTGACTGCCCTACTCTCAGCTGAGGACATAGCAGGCATCCCAGCAGCCCACGACTTGATTTCTTCACACATGCTCCCTTGCACATGCAAGCCACCAGCCTGTTATAACAGCCTGTTACTAATTAGTAACTGGCAATCGAGCCATGCTGCTCTATGGCTTCTTGCCATTCTGGTACTGGAACCTGTTGCCAATGCGCCTGTCCATAGTTTTCTTCCAGTTGGCAGGGGCTTTCTCCCACCAGGGTTGTGGAGTGGTTTTGGTCCAGGCAGGGACCTTAGCGATGGTCTTTGGCTTGTACCAGCAGGGCACATCACGCCACTCGACAGCGACCACGCCCCACTTCTTGCTTGCCAACTGCAGCAGCACAGCGAGCAGGACGACGGCATGCATTGCCCATTGTGAGGTGTATTAATACGCAGCAGCATGTGATGTGAAACAAGTGGACAACATGAGTTGTGTGACATGCATACGTGTCCGAGTGCCAGCCCCCACATTTGCAAGCAGCATGTTCAACAAGTTGTCACAGTGCCGAGCGCCGCCCAGCGGGGAAAGTCCCCCCCCCCCCCCCCCCCCGCGTCCCCTCCCGAAGGCTTAAGGTTCCTAGTAAGCAAAAGCTCAGTCAGGCTCTGACCCAGACACTCAGGCTACCCATCCTTCTGCATCTGCCCGCAGCTTGATCACACTCACAGAATCACACACACGCTGCACACAGCTTGACCGTCCAACAGTCACCGTGTGATGGCCTTTGTCTGGCAGCTTGCACTGTGCACAGGCTCATGCTGCATGTGTCAGGGCAATCAAGACTCAACACCGCTCAGCAAGTCACCAAACTCACCTTTTCAAACGCCCACACGGACATGTCAAGGTGATACTTGTCATTGCAGCACCAGCGCTTGTTGCTGTGGAGGTTGTTGGGGTAGTGGCATGGGCATGTATCAGTGACCATCACCACCACCGAGGCATAAAGGTTGTAGCACACCCCGTCCTTGCGATCGAGCCACTGCCCATAGCCGTCTGCAAAGCCCTTGGGCTTGCACCTGACCTCCTTGCACTTGCCACAGCTGCCACTGTAGTCTGAGGCCTGGTCACTGCACGTGTTGGATTCGAAAACAAGGAAAACAGAAAGGTACATACAATTTTGGGTTTGTCGTGCATCGAATATGTGGTGCCATATGTTTGCAAGCAGTGAGGTTGCAGTTGCATGCAGCTGTGTTGTGACCTTCAGCATGTGGCATAATGCCCCTGGCATTCGTCTATACTGCTATAGCGGTCTGTGCACCTGCACGGTACCACTGCTTACGGCGCACTAACCTTATTGCTGTAACATCGTAGCCTGCAAACGAGCAGCGGCAGCAATCAGTCAGTCAGTTCATCGTGCTACAGCGTTGACCGAGGCAAAACAGATCACGACCTGACCGCCGTTCCAACTGTTGCCAATCACCATCTCAAAAACTACTGGAACTGTTTGTCAAAGGCACATGTGTTCAAGTCGGTACTACGCTTCTGTCACGACTGTCCTGTAAATGCGACTACGACTGCATGATTCACCTCATGTTCTGATAAGCACATTTTACCTGTCGACACGCTCTTATCCAACCAACCGTAGCCACAGCTGCCTTTATGAATGGACCAATGGTCGTCACTGCAGAAACAGAGGCAAGAGTTCTGGTGATCAGTAGGGCAGCAGCGCGAGCAGCAGCAGGAACAGTCGGCAAGGGCTCCATACCCATAGAAGCTTGCTCTTCCATCTCTCCAAGCTGAAAACTGTGCCGCAGTGCCTTGCAGCAGAAGCACCAGTGCTACGAGAAGCAGCATCTTGTTTGCGAAGGCTTTCTTGCTGTATCGACACTGCGTGGAGTTTTCTTACAGCTGACAACCTGTCTACTGTGCAGCTGGTCATGATTGCAGGTACGTCAGACTTATGTGTTGCGAGTGCTACGCCGTACATCCGGTCATGCGGTCCGGGCGGTACCATGCACGGAACAACTGACACATTGACAACACTCCGCCTTTTCAGAGAATCTGCAAAACAAACTACAACGACTAGGCTGGCGCCAGTTGTAGCTTGCAAAACGGTCATGAAACACTCCTGACAAGTCCTGGAGGGGACACAACAAGTGCCTGTGTGCTGCTGAGGCTTCAAAAGCACTGCCGCAGACTGCACATATGAGACAAGTGTGTCTCCATGCTGCACGGGAAAGAAATACAACTGACCAGGGGCAATGATCATGTCCAGCAAGGCTGGTGCCTGTGCCCCAGAGCCACAAGCAGAATGCTGGGGCACAGCCCCTGGCACAGAACACAAACGCAGGCAACCACCATAGCAGAAAGATGACCATCCCCTGAAGCACGAGCTCTGCCCTTCCCTGAAGGGCCATTTCCACAAGGCTGCACCTTGATGCAGCTGGTGCACAGCAACCACACAACTGCTGCTGAAGTAGTAGCACAAACATCATTTACAAGAGCCCTGCTGCTGCAAACACAGATGTAGCAAACCTACAAACAACCCGCACAACACATGCGATCAAGGACCCTGCTCTGGTCTGACTGGATGTGTCCTCGCAGGACCCGGACACCTCTCCACGATCAACAGCATGGCGCAGCGGCCATGGGCCATGGCCAACCCTCCCCCCCCCCCGCCCCCCGCTGGCGCCCCTGCGTGCGAGCTGCACTGCCACATTAGCAGAGCTGCCTCATAGTGAGGAGTGCACTCTGCTGTTGTGATACACGTGTGGCCCTGGGCATGCGAGTGGGACGGGCCTCCCTTGCTGGCAACCCAGCCGCCCTGCTCTGATCTGACTGCATGTGTCCTCGCAGGCCCTAGACACCTCTCCAAGATCAGCAGCATCTGCACAGCGGCCATGGGCCATGGCCAACCTTTCCCCATCCCCCGCGCCCCCTTCGCTCCAGCTGCACTGTCACATCAGCAGAGCTGCCTCATAGTGAGGGGTGCACACTGCTTTTCTGATACACGGATTGCCCTAGGCTCATTAGCTGCCAGGTTGGCGGCCAAGCCACTGCAGCAGTCAGCTGCTCGGCCCTGGGTGGCCCATGCTGCTGCTGCTGCTGTGGGTCCGCAACAGCCGCACAGTTGGCTGCATCAACCGTGGCTGCAAGCTCTGCAAGCCCAGGTGGTGCTGCCGCCGGTTGCTGCGCTGCAACTGGCTGCAGGTCTGTCGTTGACATTGGCTGTGATGCTGCTAGCGCCGCTGCAGCATGCGAGCGGGCCGCGGTCCCCTTGGTAGCAACCCAGCCGCCTGATGGTGAGCTAGTTGAGCTGCTACTGGTCACAGTGAGCGACGCGCGCTGCCGGTTGTGACTGGCAGGCCTGCCTTTGAGCTGAAGCTGGCGGCAGTGCGCAGGATCTCCTCTGCACTGGGCCGCTTGATGGGGTCCTCAGCCATCATAGCCTGTGACACGGGTGTGCAGTGCAGCAGGTGCAGAAATGACGGCGATCCGGCAGCACACAGTGAAGCTTCTGAGCTTTCCAAGACATACTCAACAACACCTGCTCCCGAAAGGTAATCCTCCTCCTCTTCCTTGTCGTGTCTGAGCTAGTGCTGACCATTTCCATGCAGGCAGAGCAGCAGATAGGATCACTATGCAAGTGAGTCCGGGCTTCAGCGGTCAACACCTTGCCATATGCTCACCGCCATCAACCTCTGGAAGTGCATGGAGCAGGTGGGCAGCATGATCTTGCCCTGCCTGATCTCATGGTAGCGCTTGCCGTTTGTAGGCAGCGTCTGCGAGCATGCAGCAGATACAGCAACACATCAGCGCGGTGGCTTCCATTGGGTCAACATACACACATTAAGGGGTAAAAGGACAGTGCAGTTGCCAAGCACACAAAGACGGCGTATGCATACCAACAGCACCAGCCACGGCTACTCCTGGGGGTCCAACGCACCTGCCCCGTGCCCAGCTCATACAGCGTGCAGCCCAGTGAGAAGATGTCAGCCTTGTCCAGGTGCTTGAAGTCATTGTTGAGCAGCTCCAACGGCAGGTACCTGCAGTGTGCAGCAGACGTGAAGGGAGCATAAACAGGTCGAACCTCATGTGCACGACGTTTCGCCTTCCTGTAAGGAATGGTGGGGGCTGTCAATGATTTACTGCTTCACTGACCCAACGACTGATGAACTATGCAACCCACGACAATGCAAGTAAGGAATGTCAAGACCACACGCCTCTAGTAAGGTGATGACGGCTGCTGCCATCCACATACTGACCGTGAGTCCCCTTCCTGCACGCGCCAGTGCCCAGACTTGATTGTGGCCAGGCCAAAGTCACCCAGCTTGTAACCCACAGCGCTGCCGTTGCCCTCTTTCGCTGCGGCAATACAGCAAGATGAGCAGATCACGCGTTGTCAATGCTGCACATGCACACAGCGCACGGCTGTCTGGCCTGCACATTGTAAGCGTGCACAGCAGCTTCACAGCAGACTCCGACGATTTGTCATTGTTTGGTGACACCTGCTGCCATTGCTCATGGCACCCGCGCCTTTCCTGCAAGGATACATTGAGCGCTAGAGGCCCCAGCACACAACCCTTGCATTGCACTACGCCCTGCGCACCTGCGTAGATGTTGTCTGGCTTGAGGTCCAAGTGGACAATGCCGCGCTTGTGCATGTGGTCCAGCGCTGCCGCAATCTGCAGGCAGGCGGTGAACATGCAGCCATCAGCACAATCGTACTGAGAGTGCTCACAAGCACACTAAGGCGGTGCAAGCAGGCCTGTACTGGACTGTACTACAGCCTAGTAGGCTGTGCTGTGCACGGTACCATAAGGAGAACCAGCTAGTCCTTGGCGCTCGCACACCAAAGCGCACACAATGGTTGTGTGGGGAGAGTGAAGCTGTGAGAGGGAGAGAGGGAGGAGGGGAGGGGGCGCACCTGCTTTAGCACCCCCACCAGCTCCGGCTCCCTCCAAGGTGCCCTGTCCTTGAGGCGCATCATAGCCGCCAAGCTGTCCCCACACAGCTCCATCTGAATGTACAGCTGATCCCCCTGCAGCAACAAGCAGCACAACACGTCACAGCCAAATCAAGCTTACAAACTTGGGTTGGATCTGCGTTCTGGACACCTTATGTAGGCGAAGCAGCTGTCGCTACTTCAGCAGTTGCTGCCTCTCAATTCCAGGGCAGCCTGCAGAAGCCACAATTGTGCCAGAGGCAACACCCATCCCTTTCAGCTCTGAATATCCAGAACCCAAGACGACGTGCTAATTGCCTGCTGCTGTGTCCTGTCGTACCTGCATATCTGGCTCTGCCCACGCTGAGTAGTATTGTACAATGTTCTGATGCGCCCCCACAGCCGCCAGCGCCTGAACCTCCTGCAATGTCGCCGCAGCAAGCAAACCCACAACAGTTGGCCTGTCCGCCCACCGCAGCTTTCCTGTAGATACTCAAAACACAGTCAATCAAGCATAAGCAAGGAAACCTGTAGCTGCTCACAGAGCCTCGGGGAGCTTCTAATCGAAGCTGACGAGCCAATCATGCCCTTTTTCAAACACAACAGCCTGACTGTCATAAGAAATTGCATTGGTTTAAGTGAAGCCCAGTGTCTCCAATATGCACATGCAACCAGCCTACAACCTCAGGTGCTGCTGCATACCTGCAGCCAGCAGTTGCGCTCTTTGTTGTCACTGACAGGGTTCTTGGTGCGCTTCAGGGCATACTCACACCCATCAATGCGGTGCGTGGCCCTGTACACGATGCTGAACCCACCCCGCCCCAGCTCCTTGACCTGCTTGAACTCAGAGCTGCAGGGCAGCAGCACACATAACAACAGTGCTGTCAGCTGCGTGTGAGTATCACAAGTCTGTTGGAGTGGTGGTTGCAGCTGAGTGCTTGCACAGCCCTTTGGGCCTCACATTGGCCGTGCAGGCTTATCTCAAGGGAAGCCCCTTGGGGGCTAAGCGAGCAGCTGGGACTTACCAGCAATAAACCCCCCACTGCCCTGCAGCCTCTCACCTCAGCCGTGTCACAGTGGGGCAGAGCCGTGGGTTTCTGCTGTCAAAGGCATGCGGCTGGTCCCCATCACCCCCGGTCTTGAAGGGGTTCTTGAAGGAGGCCGGCGACATGGGCCGCCCTGGACCACCAAAGCGGCTAGGGCCACGCAAGCCGCGGGAGGGCACTGGCGGCAGGCTGAAAGTGCAGCCTGCGATGCGCGCGCGCGGGGGAGGGGAAGGGGGGGAGGAGGGGGGCAGTTGCACAAGAATCAGTCCACAGCAAAGGCAGTCAAGCGTAGAGCCGTGCTGGTATTCATTGCCCTGGCGCTCAGCAGGCGGTTCCATACAGTGGCCTTGCTTATCTGCTGCTGCTTCAAGCCTGCGAATTCAGACATGCTGCGCTGCTTGCCAGCTGCTGCACCTGCCACTGTACGGCAGTGGCTGCTGCTCGTGCTGCGCCTGCAAGGCTGACGTGCTTGACAGCTGCCTGCACTGCCTGTAGTGCTCCACATCACTGCCAAGCGCAACCTCACCAGGAGACAAGTGCTAGAGACCAGCACGCTGGATGTACACCCCTCTCAGCCCAGCTTACGCCAGGTCACTCACTCATGCAGTCTTCACCCATCCACCCACCCTTTCAATGAGTCAGCCAGTTACTCAGTCAGCCAGCCACAATCCTCACCTGAGTTGTTCATGCTGGAGGGCCCTGCTTCAGCCTGCGACTGGCTTTGGCTGGGTTGGCTGCTGGCTTCATTGGCATCCTCCAGGCCTGTACAGGTCAATCCAATGATGCATGCGCCACACCACCCATGCCGTCAACATCAGAAGACACATGCTCAAACTGTCGCAGGTGCTGGACTGTATGTGTGCATGCTTTTTGAGACGTGTGGATGCACCATTCATACCGGCTGTCACGTGCAAGCAAAGTCATGAGCCTGGTTTGCTTGCTAGGTGGCGCTGCACACTGCACCTGCACATGATGCATGTGTGCTACACAACAAATGGATACAGATACAGCCACCAGCATGCCAGCGGACACTGCTTTCACAGCTGACCACCACCACCAGCACACCCACAACCCCCACTGGGTCCTGGGTGTCACATGCTGGCTGTGCCAGGCTAGCACATGGCCTGCCTACCTGCTGCGTGCCTCGGCCGCTTCATGACGTGCCGCACAGGGCTGGCTGCTGGGGACCTGCTGCGCTGATCGTTCTGCATGCTGAGATCATAGTCAAACTGGAACTGCTGATCCTGCGGCGTGGCGTAGTCAAAGCTGCCACTGCATGCACGACAGCAAGAGCATACATGTGTGGGTATGTGCATGCATGGGTAGGTATACGCCTTGGTGTGATAAGGACAGAAACCGAAATGATTATCAAGCAGTTATGAAGCATGCAGGGCCACAGAAGGTGAGGTGCATGAGGAGCCCCAGGGCAGTTTTGCACCAGGCATGGGCCATAGCAGGTGCTGTGTGCTGCAGGCAACACCAGCCACCCACTCACCACATGTCCTGGCTGGGTGCACGTGTGGACACCTCCACTGTTAGCGGCCGAGAGCTGCTGCTGCAGCCACGCTGCAAGCCTGGCGGTCTGCTGCTGCTTGGGCCTGCTTCCTGAGACACGTTCATGTCATCATCCCGTATCTGCACGTTGGCTATGGCTACTGTGATGGCTGCTGTCTTACGCAAGTCCAGGGGCTGCCTGCCCGTCTGCTGCGTCTGTTCCTGTGTAGCCTGTGAGGGCTGTGAGAACATGCCAGGGGGAGGGTCGAAGTGCAGGGGCTCTGGTAGCACTGCATTTGAGGCTGTTCTGTCCGTGAAAGAGAGCTGTGCCCTGAGGCTTTCAGCAGCATACATGTGCCCTGCCTGCTGTCCTGCTGTGCAGGGGGTTGCTGCAGCTGCTGTTGCTAGGCCCCTGCACAGGGGCCAAAGATAGTGCGCTTTGTGCGGATCGAAGTCACTGAATGTTGCCCACGGCTTCAGCCAGAGTCACACAGGATCAACCGAAGTCTGTTGTTGTTGGTGAGATGAACCTGATGTTGAAGCTGGCTGTGACGCCGTGCGGACGAGGTGTACCACGCTGTATAGCAATCAAAATCGACCTTGCCTTGGTATGATGTGTGATGTGCAGGGTGTTGCTGCAGCAGGCCTGGCCTGTTTGAACAAAACCCTGGCCTGTTCTTTTTACATCATGATGGGACGTGGCGCGCGCGATCAGTATCAATCGATACACCCCCCGCACTCAATGGACCGGCAATAGCACTAGGTCAGGGCCTCGTGGCCAAGAAAGGATAGCCAAGATGAGCCACAGTCAGCAGCAGAAGTTCAAGACGGAGCAGGATCGGATCGATGCTATGACAATGGAAATCAAGGTTTGTATGTCGTGTGGGCCTGCCTGGCTGCCCTGTTGCGTGGTGGTGGTCCAACAGACAGAAGGAGGGGCTTTTGTGATCTTGCTTGGCCTTGGTGCAGACGGGGCCATGACCCAGTTGCGGAATGTGTGAATGCTTATGTTTGTTAGCGAGGTCCTCTGTTATGCTGCCAGCAGCGGTACAACACAGGGAAGCACGTGCAGACTGCCCTGTTGACCGTGTGCTGCTTGTCCTGTTGTGCCCTTGTCCCGTTGTGCCTTTACAGGTACAGACGGTGGGTTCTGGATACATACAGCTGCCACCCCAGAAAAGATTTGAGGGCGGTGCTATCGTTCAACCACCCACACTCTCGGTAAGCAGTCTTGGCTTTGGTACTGCATGAGGCAGTGCACACATCCTGCTGCTGTAAGTTGCCTGGGGCTGTTTGCTAACTCGATGGCAGCTGTTTCACAATGTGTGCCTGTATGAAACGCTCTATTGGGCACCTCCTGCAGCTTCCTGTGCGTTTTAGGCGCCGCACCTCGCCACCCCTGCCAACAAACCCCAGTTGTGCTGCTGTTGTGCCTACAGCACCTGGACCACCCAGATGCGTGGCATGGGCCACCCTCTCATGGCAGCTATGGTGGTCACAGGCAGACCCACGGCTCCTACCAGGGAGGCCACGGTGGCTACAGGGGAGGACACAGTGGCTACAGGGGTGGCCAGGTGGGTGGAGGAGTTTGCTTGGGTCTGGATTTGCTGCATGCATGGACCGGCCTGCATGCATCCTGTTCAGACTAATCTTCACAGTTTGGGTGAGGTGTATGTGCAGGCAGCAGCAAGGGGTAGCAGCAGCCTTGGGGCCACCTGTCTGGCAGGAGCATGGTGCTCACCAGGTTTCGCGATGGCTACAACATCTGCCGGGCACGATCGCAGATCTGTAGGGCTGGAGCAGTCTTCAAGCTCGCCAGTTGCTCTGCCTGCTCAGCACCACAACTGTCCTGTGCTTCTGCTGCTCATGTGCAGGGACACGGTCAGGCTGGATATGGAGGTGGTCCTGGCCCCAGGGGCCCTGGACCCTCGCAGCAGGTGTGCAGCTCTGATTCCAATGATGGTGTCAAAGTGGGGTGCTGGGAGGGTGGCTTGTTGTGTCGTTGTTGCAGCCTGTCAACATCTCCATCAGCAAGGCAGGCCCACAGCAGTAACCAGAGGGCACCTGCACGCAGCCCATCCACCCAGCCACTGGAGCTTGAACCCTTACTGCTACAGGCTTCAGCTTGCTTCAACTGCTGCATAATGCTGTCTGCCAGCTGCTTCCAGCCGCTTGCATGTCTCAATCCCGATGTTGGCGATGTCTGTGCTGCATACAGGGCTATGGCCAGGGCCAGGGGAACGCTGGGAGGTATGGCCACCACCAGGACAGCTACCACCACCCAGGGGGTCAGGGTGGACACCACCAGCCCCAGGGCAATGGCTACACACCCCACCACGGCCAGGGCCCTCCACCCTACAGGGGCCAGCAGCACCCTCCTAGCCAGCCCGTGACTGCCTCTGGGCCTGTGTACCAGCAGCGCGCACCCCCTGGGGGACACCACCCCAATGCCAATGGCCCTGCGCATGGTGGGCAGCAGCACTATGGCGGGCACCAGGGCGGGCACCAGGGCCAGCAGCAGCAGTATGGACACATGGGAGGCCACCACCAGCAGGTGAGGGGGCATCAACCCGGCGTGCTTGCTGTCTATCTTACAGCGTGTTTGGACAGCTTGAGCAGCGCAACCACGCACTGTGCTGGTATGTGGTGCATCACAGCCCCGCTGCTCAAAGTCGCCGTAGCAATATGCATGCTGCTGACAGCCCATATCGCCTAGCCCGTCACCAGCTTATACACCCGAGACGCATCCTCCCGGAGCCGGCCCTTGCTCCTTGTAGCTTGCTTTCACAAGAGATGCACTGAGGTTGGTCAAAGTGGCAGTTCATTGCTTATATGCTTGCTGGGGTTGCTGTAACCTGCAGGGCCACCCCCCACCCGCACACGGAGGCCACTACGGCTCCCACCCCCCACAGCACCAGCAGCAGGGGCAGCACCAGCAGCAGCGCCCCCCAGCAGCAGCAGGCCCTGCACACAGGCCCGCAGGAGGCCCACAGAGGCAGCAGCAGGGACCGCCGCAGCAGCAGAGGCAGCACCAGGGAGGCGCCCCCTCACCCCAGCAGCAGCAGCAGGCCGCTGCAGACCTTCTGGCACGTGAGATGGGGACCAAGGTGAACATGTCTGGCGGTGCTGCGCAGCAGCATGGCCGGCAGCAGCAGGGAGTTGCTCCGCCACCTGCAGCCGCCTCTCAGGCTGACAGTGGGGATGAGGATGATGAGAGTAAGATGTCAGCGAGCAAGAAGAAGCGGCTGCGGAAGCAGAAGCGTGACGCACTGCATGCGGCCAAGGCTTGAGGTGGCACTAGCCTGCTGGTGCAGCTGTGGGCTGGGCGATGTTGAGCTGAGCAGAGTGTAGCTCAAGCCAGCTGCAGGTGGTAAGGCAACGGCACAGGCACGTGCGTGCGTGAGTGTCTGGTGGCTACAGTCTGCTGGGCTAGGGCCGAGTTCGTTGTGACCAGACTTCTGGTCAGGATTGCTGTATGCTGGTGGATCTGTTCTGCTGGCAGTGTGTGAACAGGGTGCTGGTGTGGTGCACCCAGGTGGGATGGTCTGCAAGGGTCTGTGACAACACATCCGCGCGCATGTGAAGCTCACGTGCCACCGTCTTGGCAGCTTGGTCAGTAGCCCTGGTTGAGGGGGCGTGGTGTCGGCTGCGCAGTGCAGCCGACAACCGTACAGCAGAGGCTGTATTGATGGTGGCAGAACGTGGCTGCTATGCTGCGCTGTGCTTGGCGTGGTGGGCTGGTGCTGGCAGCGGGTTTGGGACTGGGCCCACTGCATGCGCGCTGCTGCTGCTGCATTGCTGCTGGTCTCCCTCCAAGCGTGCGTGTCTGGAGGTGATGCATCGGGGCTATTCACGCAGTGGGGTTGTGTGCAGTTGCGTGCCTTGACTTACATCAAGCTGTTGAGCACCATGTCAGCTGCGTCGAGTACAGACGCACTGCACCCAGTCAGGATGAGAACGGTTGTGAGTGTTGGTTTGGCAGAACGGTTGTATGGTTCTGCAGCACATGAGTCAGTGCAAAGCAGCAGCTCCAAAAAGCAGCAGCTCTAAGATGGATCGCTGGAGGTGCATGGATGCTGTAACAACAGAAAGGTAGCTGACAAACGAATCTGGCAGGGGGCTGAGGTTGACTGGCTCGGGGGAGAGGCTGTCTGTCACCCTCACAGTGGGACTCCAGATTTTGGGGACAAAGCAGCCAGCGTGGGCTAGAGAGCTGATGATGACTCTGATATTTCTGTGGCATCTGTTGCACGTCACCAATCAGCAATCAAAACACAGCTGCCAGAGGCTGGCACTGGCCTGTTGAAAACGTTTTTGTGGCTTTGCTGACATATGATTTGTTGACACACGACTGGCAATCAGCAGGACAGTGTGTCATGCTGCACTCCTTCGCTGCCCAGCCAGCTGTGATTACGTTGCACTTGAACAAATGCACAGAAGCATTCTTCCAATGGCCCTTGGGAATATTTCAACAAGATGCCTCACTCTCAGTGTTGACATGCCAGCCCCTTCATGTCCCAGTGAGCCAAGGGTTTGGGGGGCCCCGGAGCTCGTCTAGCTGCAGCTGCACATGCATCACTAACCACTTCATTTTGTTGACAGACAGGGCAGCTTCAGCCTCTGCGATCTTACTACAATGCCAGCACCTGAGGGAAGTCAGTGATTACCATGACAAAAGCTGAGCAACCAGATAGCCTGGCACTGGCGCACGCCCAGACACGAACAGGGACTGCAATGCCCTGCCGCAACACCAGCCCTACAGAGAGAACATGTTGTGGCTGCAGCTGCAGTAACTGGGTCAAGCCTACTTAGCTGCGTGCCCGCAGCCCAACCAGACCCTGCAGCAGATGCTGGCAGGTAGTCAGTCACATGGACTGTAGCATCACAGAGTCCCAATGAAGCATGGGGAGCTGTAGCTGTAGCCGTCAGCAAACAAGAGCCTTGTCAGGTCATGTCAGTACATCAGTGACAAGGGCCCCAACTTGGCCAGGGTTTAGCCAACAGGCTGTTTACCCTGACACAGACAGCCAATGGCTATGCCCTGCCTCACCTGCTGCCCCCTAAACGCACAAGCGGGATGTCTGCAACCAGTCACTTGCACAAACGCAACCACACAGAACACAGCTGCACCAAGGGCCCTTGGTCACCAAACTTGTTGGCTGCTGCAAGAGGCTCCACAACTACAGGGGCCCCTGCAGGAGCGCTCCTGCACATACAAAGAGCCCACCAGGCAGCTGCTCAAACCACAACGCCCTCCTGAGAAAAACAAGAGCAGCACATGCTGCCCTCAGCTCGCAGCCTTCCAGTTGCAGCCCACCGTGCTGCAGGCTGCCTCTCCCAAACATGCTGCGTCCTCATATGGCCTGTGGCTGCGACTGCCGACTCAATGGGTGCTTGAGGGGTTGCTGCTGCTGCTGCTGCTGCATCCGGCAGCCTGCACCGCTCACATAGGGATGGGTTCCTATGCCTCAATCGCGGATGGGTTCCAGTGCCTCAATCGTGATGATGCTGTTGCCACGAATGACCTGCAGCAGCAGCAGCAGCACGACACAGCAGCGCACAAAGCAATGAGCTGGGTGCCACTTTGTGTTGCAATCGCAGACAGCAGTTCCAGCACTTTGCAAGGATGTGATTAGGGGTGGGTGGGTGGGTGGGTCGGGTGAATCACCCTGTACTGCAACAATGGAGTCGGGCTTGGGTATATGCTGCAGAACACCAAAACCACAGCTGGGATGCAACCTTGCTGTTGTAAGTTGCATGCAACGAAGCGGAGAGGTGAGGGGAGCGCACAGCTGTGAGCAATCGCCACCTACCACCATGCCAATGTCAGTCTTCGTCTTCATGTCCACTGTCTGGTCCAGCACCACGTTCATGAACTGGTCAAAGCCACGCAGAGTTCCTGTCACGTGCCTGTTGGCGTTCAGGATCACTGCAGCAGTCACGAAGGGCCAACAGCCACGTGAGCAGCAGCAGCAGCAGCCACAGCTGCAACTACGTCTGGACCAGCAGACACACGCAGCAGCACCGCAGCCCACAAGAAACGAAACTTACGAGACAGCTTCTTGTCCATGAACTTCTTCAGCTCAGGGGGCTGGACCTTGGGCATCCTGGCTGGCTTTGCTGCTGTTCTGTCTGATCACCACACCAACAGTGCGGTCCGCTGCCTGCTTCTTGTTCTTGAGCTTTTCACGCTGTGAAGTGATATGTAGGAGCAGCCACGTCTAAGAGGTATTGAGCAACGCAGCAGCTACAGTGCCGACGAACTAGATCTGTCGAGCTTTTCGAGGAGGTTGTGTCTGCTAGTGCCCTGGATGATGAGAGGTAAACCAATAACAACTAAAAAACCATCCCCTTGGTTGTGCCGTTCTGTTGGCGATTAGTCAACATTTTGACCCTTCTTTGACCCAACCAGCCGGCAGCCATAGCTGTAGGCAGTTGCTGACCTGGTCAGGCCTCATGAGGCCACGCATTTTGCAAGAGGACCCCAGCAACCTACTCTATTTCTCATAGCTGCTGTTGGCTTTCACTGTGCAGTGCCAAAGGCAGCACCTCCTGCCCACCACTGCCATCACCACCACTGCCATAACCCCACCCCAGTGATATGTATGATGAATCCATCGATTGTAAAGTTCTGAGGATTGGAAGCACAGCGATGGAACTACAGACACAGGAAAGCCAAGAAGCACTCTGATGCCTCCTGACTTGAGAAACCAGCCCTCTGTTTCACCCAACCTTTGACGGCTGCTGATGGTTCAAACATATGACAAGCCTCGCACAGCTGTGCTGTGATCCATCACAATTGGTGTCGGTTACACTGATGCCATCTAGTGAGACACCACACTGCAGCCAGCTACTGAATGGAGTCCTGCAGCAGGCAGTCCTTGCTGCGGACACTGCGGCTGTGTGCAGCTGGCCATTCTTGCCAAGCAAGCGGTTTACTTGTTCTGCAGGGCACACACGTACACAGCAGGCAGGCAGAAGGCACACAGCAGGTCAGACTACAGTACGGACTGCAAAAGGTTGTGTGGAAGAAAGGCGGCTGACGGCTGCCCAGCTGCCTGCCCCCACCCCACCAACACCACTCCACCTCTACCACAACCACCCAGATTCCCCACCACCACCACCACCATAACAACACCACCCTCTACCTCCCCCTGATGTTGCCGCTCAACTTGCAGCACCCCCTTCTCCCCACCTCCCGCTGCACACACCACACTGTCACAGCCCACAGCTGGCCAGAACTATATGACCCCGCACACAAAGTGCGCTGCTCGTTTGCTGGTGGTGCTGAAGTACTTGTGCTGCTGTAGTACAATGACTACCGCCAAAACAACCACCCCAGACACCGTCCCAAAGAGGAAATACTGCCATCAACCACGCCTGCACCCCTCGTGCAAGGGTGGCATACATGCCCAGCCTCCACAACAACAGGCCAGCCACCCAGCTATCACAACAAAGCCACACTGATACTGCTCCCTGCTGCTAGTAAGACCCCAGTGCTGCTGCATGTTGAGAGACTGCCCTGCCCTGGCCTGCAGCCTAGGTCCATTGTACACCGCTGCCACCTCCGCTGCCATCTGCTGCAATCCTGCTGAACCCAAACTGCCAGCACTGGCTGCTGACAGCACACTGCTGTGTCTCTGCGGTACCTCCTTCGACTGCTGCTGAATGCAGCTGCTGCAGCAGCAGCTCCTGCTGCTCCTTTGGGCCTGCTGCTGTGACTGTTGCAAACTGGTCTCCGGCACTGCTGTCTGCCCTGTGACCAACTGCATAGCATGCTGACAGCATACCACAGCACGCCCACACATACACACACCGCATGCCCCCCGCAGCCTGCATACGCCTGCATGGGACCCCAACCCCAGCTGCACCCACACCCAATTGTGTCCCCACCCAGGGACAGGGCATGCCCACTCCCACAGCTACTAATGCACGCCAGCCGAGTGGTGAAGCTAGCCCTACCCCAGCACTGCAAGACCTCCTCCTTGGCGTGCTTGCAGGTGCACTAGCATGCTTGTGCATGTGCAGGACAACTGTACATGTGTGCTGACATGGGCGCACCTTGACGAAGCCAATGTCAGTGGCGTACTCCCTGAAGCACTGACGGCAGATGTTCAGGTTGTACTTGCGGATGATACCGCCCTGGTTGCTGCAGACCTTGCTGCAAGGGCGGAAACAGACAAGGAGACAGGAAGGAGCAGGGCATTGAGCTTCTTCTTGTCTTTTCTGTAGCTGCTTTGTTGGGTGCAACTGCGATCGTCGGCAGGACAACTTGCTGGCTGTCGCCCATGATCCAGTGTAGAGACAGTACAGAGATCAGTGCACTGAAACCTCTGATTTCAACTGCACGTAAACTATAACCCTGTGCCGAGCACCCTCAAGGTGCCCCCCCCCCTCCAACAGCAGCAGCAGCAAGCAAGGCTGGTGTGTCCTGGGGACACAGCCAAGCTGCTGCTAGCTTCAGCTCACTGTGTAGCTTCAAAGTAACGACCAAAAGCCTAATACATGCAGCAACAGCCCGAAACTCACCACTTGCGGCCGCCCTTGCCATAGTCCTTGGGGTGGCTGTTCCACACAGCCTCAAAACCCATCTTGGCTGCTTTTTGTTGCTTTGTAAGCTGAAAGGCTCGGAAGTGCCCTGCACAGGGAAACCACGGTGAGCCAGGAGCGACGTGCCTGATGGCTCCCGCACAGCACAGATCAAAACTGCACGCCGCACCTGGTGGCTGGGATGCTGAGCCGGTGCTTACTGCAAAGAGGGCCCTACCCAGCGCTCACTGGGCGGAAAACTGCATTTTTGTCCGTTAAACCCTCCCTCTAACTCGCCCACACACCGGTTGTTTCAACACAGG
Source organism: Desmodesmus armatus (assembly GCA_007449985.2). Classification (NCBI taxonomy): domain Eukaryota; kingdom Viridiplantae; phylum Chlorophyta; class Chlorophyceae; order Sphaeropleales; family Scenedesmaceae; genus Desmodesmus; species Desmodesmus armatus. The sequence continues at coordinate 91,117 of VIIQ02000217.1, forward strand.
GCCTGACAATACAATTGAAGTTTGTCGCGACCCCTTGTGAACGTCTGTATCCCAGTTCATACTCTGCATTTGAGTCCGAGTGTTGTTTGCTCTGCGATCGCGCCCGGCAGCAGTCAAAAGCAGCACAATGCAGGCGCATTTGCAAAAGAAACAGTTGTTGGCCACACCAGCACGCCTCACACACGTGCCCTTCGTCTCTGGAAGGCAGGTGCAGCGCCCTCCCCACCACAACTGTGTGGTGGTCAGGGCCCAAGCAGACGGTAAGAGGCTTGCACTGGGCAGCATTACTCCCCATACAAAACTCACTCCAACATCACAATTGAGGCCTGGAGGTGCCCTGATGCCTGGCCTGCTGATTGGGGCCAGGGACATCAGCACCAGTGTTGGTTGCACACTGACTGCATCATGTCTGAACTTCTGCATGCTTGCCCACACTTACCTTTTGAGGCCCAGCTTCAGCGGTGGCCAGCACTTATACAGGCATCCAGCAAGGCTGTGTGGGTGTATGTTGTGTTCTTTACCTCTTCCTTGCCTCCTGCAACAGAGGATGCTGAGCTGGAGCAGCGCCTTGCCGCTCTGAGGCGTGCCAAGGGCGCAACACCAGACGGGGAGGGCAAGGGCAAGAAGAAGGCAGCACCCAGCAGCAGCAGCAGCAGCAGCGGGAAGAAGCAAGGTGCGACGGCATCTGGCAGGATGGGGTGAAGTTTGTGGCATTTAAAGAGGCCCCCAATGATGGGGGGGCCTGCGCATCAACTGACCTGGTGTGATAGGGCCTGCATGTAGTAGTTGCGCAATGGTGCTTGCACAGTGGGACAACATAACCTCAGGGTGGGGGGTAGTGACGCTGCAGTCTCCCCACCCCTTACCTACATATGTGTGCTGGCAGACGCAGTGCAGGCCTAACACGCAATGAAGCGAACTGCTGGTGTTACATCATAACAGCATCAGCCGGGTTGAGTGTGTAGCACCTGAGCCTGTGCTCAAATTCCTTGTTTGCTGAAACCCGGCTGCTGCTGATTGCTGCCACTATTGTGCTGCAGAGAAGTATGACTTCACAAATGAGAAAGTGCACTGGGAGGGTGGTCCAGCAGCAGGTGAGCTTGGCGCAATTACATGCAGCAGCAGCAGCAGCAGCCATAGCCATCTGCGCATACTCACATGTGCCCATGGGCGAATGATGTGTGGAGTACGGACTGTGTACAGTATTGCTTTGCTGCCAGCAGCGCAGCAGCACTGCAGCATCAGCAACACACCAGTACATATGCAGCACACCACACCAGGGGTCAACACCACAGCTGTTGCCACCTGCCAGGGCGTCCCCAGAGCAGGGGCAGGCAGATTGGACCTGCTTAGGCAACACTGGGACTGCCAGCAGGTGTACAGGCATGCGCCTTGCAGCTAGAACCAGTGATGCTGCAGCTGCAGCAGCAGTTGGCCGGAGGATAGGGATAGCAAGTGCTGATGCAGGGAGCTTATGTAAACCTGAGTTGCGCCTCCAGATACCAGCCTGACAGCATAATGTTTCGCTGCAGCCTCTCAGTCCAGCAGCTGCAGCGCCCCAGCCTAGCAGGACAGCGTCTCGCTTTCACCTGGCCGGGGGGGCCATCAACATTTTCCGCCCCATCTCCTCTCCCAGCAAACACCTCAACCCGGAACCCTTCTCTTCCTGTCGCCTGCACCCCTTGCCACCCCCCTCAGGTGACCTTGCCTTCAACATAGCACTGGGTGCCACCCTAGTGGCGCTGCCCTGTCTATTGGAGCAGCAGCCCGCTCAGCGTTTGTGAAGTACAAGTTCACTGACAGGCGGGTGTCGGTGAAGACAGACGCACCATGGGAGAGTGAGTGACAGGGCTGGTCAGCACATGTGTCGGGCAGAGTGGTAGCCAGGACAGCAGAGGGTTCAACAATGCATTACCAAAAGCAGCGAGCTGTGCCTTCCAAGGCGATCGGCAGCGACTTGTTCAGAGCGTGCACAGTGGCGGCCAGCCTTGGCTATCAAGGGCGATAAGGGTCCCCAGCTTCCAGTTTCGCTGCTGGTTGCCAGTGTGGCAGTTGTTGCCATCGCTGCAATCACCCGCTGACCCGTGTCATCCTGCTGCCGGTGCTGTTCCTGCATGTGTATTGCTCCAATCCCCCCTTCCCCCCACTCCCCCTCACAGAGAAGCAGACTGACTGTGCCTACCAGGAGGTGAAGGATGTGCGGGTGGTGTCCCGCGGGCTGGGTGCCTGGGGTGACATGGTCATTGAGCTCAACAACGGGGACAAGCTGGAGCTCAGGAGCCTAGAGAAGTGAGTGGCAGTGCCTACACTGTGTTAGTGCTTCAGCAAGCTCTGTGCGCATGCATGAGGTGTTTGAGGCACTTTAGGCAGTGTTCAGAGCTGATTGGTTCATGGGGGTGGCTGTGACTTTGCAGCCCGTGGCGGTGCACAAGACTGCACTGTCTGACGGGGTGTCAGAATGTGTTGCCAACGATTGGCGGCCAATCACTCGCCAGCGCGGAGGCAGGCCTGCTGTTGATTTGACTTGTCCTGGCAAGGATGCTCCAGTGTATTGCGCCGAGGCTGGTTGGACGGCCCTGCAATGCCACGTCAGGCAGTGAGCATCACCGCACAGGCTGCCATAAGTTACTTCACTCCCTCGACCCAACCCGCCCTTACTTCAAACTCTTTCAAACCAAACCTGCCTCTACTGCTTCTGCTGCCCGCTTGTCCCTTCACAGGTTCAAGGAGCTGCGTGAGTATGTGCTGGCCCGCCGTGACGCGTTGGGTGGTGGCAGCAAGGGTTCAGGCAAGCAGCCGTCTATGATGGACCTGGACCTAGATGATGCCACAGCGCTCAAGAAGAGCGGCAAGGGCTTCGCGTGACCTTTTTGTTGACATTGTACTGTTTTTGACATTCCTTGGTCGTGTGGTGCTGGTTGTGCTGAGGTGTGCCAGGTCGGGTCTGGTGGTCTCTGATGTCATAAGTGCAAGCATGAGTCATATGGCAGTCATTTGTTACAAGCGGACCTTAGGGTGCCTTCAATTTGGTCTGGGGACGTGTAGGAGGCTGGTTGTGTGGCATGTACTGGAAGCTGGGTCAGATTCCTTGTATGGCAGGAAGCATGAGCGCTCGGTGGTGCTGAACGCTGCTGAATGGCGGACTTGGTGCACACTGTGGTCGCAAAGTTTTGTGAGAGAGAGTGTTGCTGCCGGGTGAAACAGCATCTGCTGGTGTGATGTCACAATGGTCACCAGTTGGAGACTTCCAGAGCGTACACTGTTGAGTTTCCCGTTGGAACCCCAATAGTAATAGATTACTGTTACAGTTGTACGACATGGTATCTTGCCGCCATGCTGCAGCCGCTGCTTACCAGCAACATACACTTTGCCTCAAGTCTGTGGCAGACTGGCAAACTCCAAAGTATATATGCAACTATTGCCGTAAGGTACCACACAATCCCAACCAATGTTGGAGGCTTGGACGGGCACTGTGCATATCCTCAAACATATTTCCTAAGCAAGCACACACTCGTTCACAGGGTGTCACACACTCCTCCTGCTGATGTGTTGGGAGGTACAAACTGTGCAGCACCAGCTCATGTGGTGGTATTGATGACGACTGATAGTACAACCTGTTGATGAATCCTCAAACCTCACAAGTACAACCTCAAAATCATGTTGTCTCATACATAATATGTCACCACAACACGGTCTCAAAAGAGCACAGTGGTCTACTGGGTGTCACACGTCACACACTCCTCCTGTTGATGTGTCAGGAGGTACAAACTGTGCAGCACAAGCTCAAGTGGCGGTATTGAAGACAACCGATAGTACAACCTTTTAGTGAATCCTCGCAAGAACAACCTCACAGTCATGTCGTCTCATACATACTATGTCACCACAACACGGTCTCAAAAGTGCACAGTGGTCTACTGGGTGTCACACGTCATACACTCCTCCTGTTAATGTGTCAGGAGGTACAAACTGTGCAGGACAAGCTCATGTGGTGGTATTGAGGACAACTGATCGTACAACCTGTTAGTGACTTCTCACAAGCACCACACAAATATGTTGGTTACTCCTCACAGATACGTTGTCTCATATATACGTTGTCTCATATATACTACCGTGAGTGACCTCACAGATCACTGTCCTACAAGTGTCTCACACATTCTACCGTGAGTGACCTCACAAATCACTGTCTCACAAGTGTCTCACACATACTACCGTGAGTGACCTCACAAATCACTGTCTCACAAGTCATCAAATCACTGTCTCACAGGTAGTATGTGTGAGAGTCTCACACATACTACCGTGAGTGACTTCACCAATCATGATTGTGATCACTGCCTCACACGTGTCTCACACATACTACCGTGAGTGACCTCACAAATCACTGTCTCACAAGTGTCTCACACATACTACCGTGAGTGACTTCACCAATTACTGCTTCACAAGCGTCGCAACAAAATACTACCTCACAACCTCACAAACACTGCTCACCATCGCACAGTCACAAAAGCGTCAACCTCACAAAGACACTGGCTCACAAATGCAATTCCACAACAAGACGGTCTTACTGGTGGGGCAATTTCAATCCAGTCACTCTACCAGCCCGCATGCCTGGCCAGGCCACATGGCACTAGGCCAGCACACGGCGCAGTGAAACCACCAACTGCCAGGACCTCAAACTCAAGAACAAGGCCATCGCACGCTGCACACAAACAAGTTCCATCGGGTCACCAGACATTTAAAACACAGGTGTGCAACACGGCATACACACCTACTAGTAGTATACTTTCCACCAGCGCACTCAACGTCAGAGCGCAGGTCACGTTACCGCACAGTATCCACAGCTATGGGCCACTCGTGCACCATACAGAAGGGCACTGGCGCAGAATTGCACGCAGTTGACGGCAACAAATCATGTGCACCAGGACCACAAAAAGAGTCTCCCCGCACAAGCCAATCATACAGTCACTGTGTGCAGTGCGGGCTTACTTGCTGCGAGCGCACAAGATGTCATAGTAAGTTGCAAACTGGGTCTCTGTACCAGAACTAGGGCAACCACGACTAGGGCTCTCCCCCCAGTGCGGCCAACACTGCCAGTGTTGGTTGCGCAAATCCTTGAGTAAACAGTGGAAGGGAAAGACTCCTCCTCCTCCGAGCCGGGCTGAGGTGTGATGGATTGCTGAGGGCAGGTGCTGCTAGTGCTTGAAGGAGCCCAAAACTTGGCGTCACAGGTATCGCCCTGGCAAGATGTGCATGCACACTTCACAGGGAACTCAAACATCAAGATTTGTCCCGCCGCATTTTGAGCTACATTGGTGTCGCCTGCAGAAACGAAGTTGCCCCGGCCTGGCACAAAGCCAGGAGGCATGACCCAACAAGGTGTGGTAGCACAGGCTATGTCACATGAGAACCTACCCTTATCAGCAACACCACCAAGCCACTGCTTTCCCAAATTCTGTGGCAGGTCAATGAGTCCAGCACACAAGCGCCACTCGTCGTTGCCACCAGTCAACCCGCGCCAGTTTGCACCCAAAACCCCACTACATGCCTGATCACAGTTGAAGTGGTCATCCGGAATGGGTGTGACCCAGGTGAAATCACTAACCACAGGAGGAGTAATGGTCCCTGGGGTAACAGTCACATTCACCTGTGAGCTGGCAGTTGCACCTGAGCTGTCCTGAACTACCACCGCAAACGCAAAACGCACGGCAGCACTCCCACCAGTCACGGGTGCAGTGTAGGTGACAGTGTTGTTGGCACCCAGGGTAGCTGTGCCGATGAGAGGGTCGCCCAGGCCAGTGATGGAGGCTGTCCTGCCGGGGGGGATGATGTCATTCGGGAGGGGTTGGAAGCTGACTGACTCGCCCAGTGCAAGGGTGATGGCGTCATCGTTGACTGTCAGTGGACCGCCAGGGCAGAAGACATCATAGTCAGGCACTGCACCTGTGTTGAAGACACTGCAACCACCACTAGGAGCCACCCAACCAGTGCGGCCAAAGGTGCCGGCTGTGTTGCTTGCACAAATGTCTGAGAAATCAGTGGAAGGGAAGGACTCCCCTGACTGAGGTGTAATGAAGGGCTGAGGGCAGGTGCTGCTGGTGCTAGAAGGAGCCCAAAACTTGGCATCACAGGGACTGCCCTGGCAAGACGTGCATGCACACTTCAGAGGGAAATCCTTCCTCAGGATTTCTCCCGCAGCGTTTTGGGCGGAGTTTGCTGCTCCTGCAGAAATGGAGGTCCCCTCATACACGTAACCAAGAGGCAACTCCAAGCAGGGCTCGGTGGCACACATAATACTACAATTGAGCTGGTTGGAGACAGTGGCACCAACAAGCCACTGCTGCCCCACACCCTCTGGCAGATCAATGAGTCCAGCACACATGCGCGACTGGTTAGTGCCACCATTCAGCCCGCGCCAGTTTGCCCCCAAGATTCCACTACAAGCCTGATCACAGCTAGAGTGGTCATCCAGAATGGGTGTTACCCAGATGTAATCATCTGTGGGTGCGGTGGCTCCTGGGGTAACAGTCACTGAGACCTGCGAGGTGGCAGTTGCACCCGAGCTGTCCTGAACTACCACCGCAAATGCAAAACGCACGGTAGCACTCCCACCAGTTACGGGTGCCGTGTAGGTGACCATATTGCTGGGACCGCGAGTCGCTGTGCCGATGAGAGGGTCGCCCAGGCCAGTGATGGAGGCTGTCCTGCCGGGGGGGATGATGTCATTCGGGAGGGGTTGGAAGCTGACTGACTCGCCCAGTGCAAGGGTGATGGCGTCGTCGTTGGCCGTCAAAGGGACTGCCAGTGGGCACTGGTCAGCTGTGGTAGCAAAGGAGTGCAGGGGGGGGGGGGGGTGAACACCAGGCACAGTGAGGAAGCAGGCAGGGGTGTTATCTGAAGCTCTTGCCGTTGTACGTACATGCCCCCCAAGTGGTGATGCCGCTCTGGGCTGATTAGCCAGCATGTTCCAATGTATGGGGCAACATCTTATGCATGCTCAATCAATCAATCAATCAATCAGTCAATGTCACACCTGTCGCTATGAAGCTCAAGCCCTCATGCTAAAGCCATGCTCAAGCTGCACTTGCCACGGCACAACACAGACAGCAGTGATTTGTATGCTGTACATATGTGCCAGTGACGTCATGACTCACATGCATTGGTGACGGCCTGGCAGCAAGCAGCCTGCCCCAGTGTGAAGTTGGAGGGCAAGGACACGCTGTCTCATTCAGCAAGGCTAGCTTCCGGGGTTCACTGCTGGAGTTGTACGATGGCTCCAAGCCAGCAGCTTCAGCAGCCTGTTTCAGCACACCCTCAAGCTCCAACTGCAGGATGCAGCAGGGACATGAGCAACACAAGGTGACAAATTGACAGACCAGCTCTCAGAGTCATATACAGATCGCATGCATGGTTTTGAATTTTCCTTGGATCCTGCGGTGCTAATCAGCGTCACCAATGACAGCTTCAGCGGCTGCTTCAGTTTATGACCAGTCATCACTACTACCTGATTGTTTGAAGCTACCAGTTTGCAAATCACGGTGTGCAGATAATTGACTTTGGTTGCATGTGTGCAAGAATTGCCACTTGTTGCTGTGCCGCTGTGTGTTTGTTCAGAAGTACTGAATTTCACAAGGGGAGTGCCCATCATCATAATAGTGTGGCACAATGTCACTGTAACTTGCCAGCTAAGTCACAGGCTGCAACAGCAAGGACAGGAAACGTTTTTAATTTGAAGTGGCAGCAGTGCAACAAAGTGACTGTTGTGCAACTCGCCAGCCTTACCTCGCCTCCAACTGTGGCTGAAGGTAAGAAGGAGACAACACCACTGGGGCAGGCCTGGTTGCAGTTATTGCAAGTGTCGTTGCCGCCAAGCTTGAAGGACATGGGTGCCTCTAACTTCTTTGGCGCTGTCAGCGTAGCCACGTCGTTGGACTCTGACGACCTGTTGAAGAACTTGAGATCAGGCCCAACGCCAAGGGTGAATGCCAGACCACCTTCCACCCCCAGGTGATGTTCGCTTCGTAACCCCCGTCCAACTTGGATGGCTGCAGATACCCTGTCCACTGCACATCACCCAACCGCAAGCCATTTGCAGAGGAGTTGTCCCTGTCAAAGCCAGCAAAGTCGGTGGTTGTGCTCATGACGTAGGCAGACAGGGAGCTCTTGGCCAGCACCTCTGCAGAGAAGGTCACCTCTGCTTGGAGCTTGATGGACAGGCGGCTGCAGCACAGACAGCAGGAACACAAACGTGACTTGGAGCTCCAGCCAGTGAGCAAACAACATTTGTGTTACCCAATCTAGCATACGTGAAATGCAGTGGTATCAAGCTCAAAAAGAGCGGTGCAGCAGACTGATTGTGTGGCCTGCATGTCGCAGACTTGTGGTGTGCAAGGGATGCCCTCTGAACCAGAAACCAGGGGTGCTGCACAGAATGATGTACGTACACTGTACTGGTTTATGTCATGTCAAAGACAATTGATAATCAAGCTGAGATATCTGCATGCAGATGCGCATCACAGAGCTGCACTTTCAGCTCCAAGGACCGCCAAGCTGCTTACCAGATGGGAAGAGCAATGCCTGGCACACAAGACAAGAATGCTTGGTATGCCGGTGTGGGACTGAAGATGTCCTCTGAGTTCCAGATGAAGCCGGCAGTAAGCTCAGACGCGACCTTCAGGGAAATTGCTTCCACATGCCGCACGGAGAGGGCCATCGCCCTGACCTCTGGGATGGTGCCGTTGCGCTCGACTCTGTAGGCCAGGGCTGCTGATAGGGTGTTGGTGATCTTGGGTGCAATGGTAATCTCTCCCGAGACAAGCTCCTCGATGCCTGGGAATGTGGGCTCGAGCGACACGGTGCCAACGGGGAAATCAGTTGCGCCACCCTCAAACACGACGGCTTGTGCCTGGGCTTGCCGCGCAGTGGGGAGTGTAGTAGCTGGGTTGAGTAGTTCGGTGATGTTGATGGGGGCCGGCTCGGGCAGGCTGACTGTTGCGTCGAAGTCAGCTTCCTGGACGATGTCAAGGAGGGTTGCCGGGTCAGTAGTCAGGACAGCGTTGCCGTCGTTGACTGCAATGGTCGTGATAACGCGGGTGACAAGCTTGCACACGAGGTCTTCCTCATCCACAAGGGCCTCAGGCAGGGAGCTAAACCCATCGATGCCTCCAAGAATGACGCTGCCGACGCGCAGGGCTGTAGCTTGGTCGGCGGGCAGGATCAGGGTTGTGACGTTGCACAGGAGGAAGGTGGACGTGTTGGACAGCAGCGTGACGTTGGGGTTGATGACTACGCCAGAGGTGTTGTACGTAGGCAGGGGGGAGAAGATGGCCTGGGTGGGAGGGATGCACTGATCCTTGGACGCCGCACCAGCCTCTGCAGTTGTCAGGCCATCGGGGCACTTGATCCTCACGATGCCATCAGGGCAGTAGTAACCCTGGGGGCAAGGGGTGCAGGTGAGCTTGGACAGGTAGGTGCCAGGGTCACACTTGCCAGGGAGGGATGGCTTCTCTTCCTTTTGAGTGTGTGGGAGATCGCCCTCTTTGCGAGCAGCAGGGGCGGCAAGGCGCCTGGCGCCGGAGGCCGCTGTCGCGGTCACCAGCAGTAACAGGGTGATGACACCAAACAGGCGCGCCTGGCAGGGTCAGCCCCAGTTCCCATCCTGCAGCAGAGTTGCATGCAAGCATTCAGTACAGGGGCGGTTGTAAAGAACGCTTGGCTGTCGCGTGACTCACATCGGATGCATATTGAGGTTGCCATTGTTACGGATCGACCGCTGCCGGATCTACGTGGTAGCAACTGAGCAGCTGCAAATGCTCCAAAATGCCTGCGGGGCACCGCAAACGGGCACATACCTAGTCTCGATCTGTCTCCACACGACGCTGTCTGACGTGGGCTCTAGCGTTGGCGAAGGCGATTGCACCAGGTTCAGCTGCAAGACAGCACAGGGGGCAGCGTCACGGAGTAGGCACATTTTCAAAGCATGTTTCAACCTTGTTCAATGCTTGAAGCCAGGGTAGAGGCTGTGTGCTGGTGCTTGGCCCTCCCAAGACAGGGCGCTGGCACATACGAAAGCGCTTCAAACTCTAAAACATGTGCAGCAGCAAAACAAGCTTGAGGCAGGAAGCTTCCTCATGCCGTTTGATTGATCTGGTAAAATTCTAATTATACTCACCTGGGTGGATATTGGAAATGAGGGCAGTTCACTGGCGCTGGCTAGCCTCAAAGCGAGGTATCGCTGAAGTACTACCAAGGATTCAATGGTGCCACCGCAACCCGAGGGATTTATACTGCTACTCAAGATGTTGCATCGACATTCGCGAAATGCCACGTCGACATCGCCGAAATGTCGCATCGACATTCCGAACTGTACAGTCGGACATGCACTAGGCCGGCAGCCCCCTTATCCGGTCAAGCCCCACCCTTCACCCCTCGTCCACCTGGGTGTCAAGGGTGCGGTCAAGGGGGGTGCTAAGCCCTTCACCCTGCTACCCTTGACGGGTGAAGGGGGTAACCTTAGTGTGAAGTCCCCCCCTTCACCCTCTAGTATGAGCCCCACGAGCCCCTGCGCTGGTTATGAGCTGCTCACACGCCTTTCAATGGCTTGAGATGACCATTTTGAGCAGCAGAGAAGCACCACATGCGATACCAGCCCTGTTGGGGGAGGTCAAGGCAAAACATACGTCAGCTATGGTTGTGGGAACGTCACTGTCGCATGAGTCGCCTGTTAGAAACTCCATACTGCTTGCCGAAAACGTTGTGTGCGACACCGACGTGTTTGGGGTAGGCCGAAAGTGAGATCGCACACATGGCGCGGTTCACCTTCCAGGCGGTATATTGAATCATGACCAGGCCACCATACGGCTACAACACTTACAGTAAGTATTAAAAGTGTATGTGTTGTCTCTGTGTCCCAGTCAGTCGATGTTTGTGAAGCAGCAGAGCAACATCAAATTCAATCAGACTTCACCAGAAGCTATAGGCCTACAACGACGCCCACTCACACTGTTTATCCGTCTTAGGAGTCCCTTGTATCCATAACAATCAGTCAACAGCACCCCACGTGCCTCTACAAGCGCATGTTTCTGCTGAGCAGCAGCATGCCTGCAACAAAGCCAGCAGCACCCCAGGCCCTGAAGTCCTCTCTAGCGTGCTCACAGTCATGGATGCATCCTGAAAGACGCAAACGTGGAGACAAAGTACGGTTCCAGCAGAAGACCCAGCAGAGAATACCATAGGTCCCCACCCCTGCATGCTTTACAGCAGTGGTAACAGAGGGCCTAGCAGCGTTGGGCCATATGATCAACGCCGGGGAGAGCCTCAGCACCAACAGGAGCAACAATTCCGGCAGAAATGCACCTGGTGAGGCAACATCAGCACCAGCAGCGGATGTGCATGTTGGATGGGGAGCACCACTTGCAGTAGCACCAGCTACAGCAGCACCACCAGCAAGTGTAGGCATGTAAAGCATGCTATTTGCGACACCAGCATGCACAACCTAGGACACTGCAGCTGTGTTGTTGTTGTGCTTCTCTGCTAGATGCAGCCCAAGATGTGGCCTATCTTGTGGCTCAAGACACACCCTGTGCTTTGCTCGCAGAGGTGATGACTCAAGCCCAAAGTGTGGAAGTCCGCATCACCTCTGACGCAAGGCTGAGACAAGGGCTGTCATCACACGAGACAAGGCAGTACACTGAGGCATATCATGCGCATTACTACAAGAGCAAGCCTGTGGCATGCTGCCAGAGACATGGCAAGGACAGCAGCATGGAAGGTAGCAGATGTCTATGCTCATTGGGGGACATATTTTTCAAATCAAACAATCTGCATGCCCAGCACGCAGGCGGGACAGGCAGACAGGCATGTGCGTTCAACAGTCATGCTCAGCAGAAGTATGATGGCCAGCCAAGTGCCAGCAGTTTGTGTGATCCTCAACCCTGCATTTCATCTTGGGCATTGACAGTCGGGGCTGACATGCAATATATCAACAGGGCCAGGACTGATACGTGCTGCTGCAATTTCTGCACACATCACTTGTGTAGTCGTCAGGTGTGATGCTCAGAGACATTCATGCCTACTGCTGTTTGCAGGATGCTGGCAAGCTGCTATGTCAAGCACCTGAGATCATATCCTGGGAAAAGGTGCAGACACATCCACCTTGTAGCAAGCTCCAAGCTTGCCGAGTCACAAGCTACAAGTGTGTGACCAGCGGCAACCTTCACGGATCTATTGCCTCATTGCATGGCTAACTACTGCTGGGTGCCCTCACCAGCAAGGCATGCATGTCCCCACATGGGTGGATGTGTGGGTTTAGATAGGGGCGTGTGGTCAGGTGGCTGTGGTTGGGGCAACTTTGCTAGCGTTGGCATGTTGCTGCATCAGCGAAATTTGGTTAGCACTGTACATTCCATGCTGAGCACTGTCAAGACGCAGCATGTTGTGCATCACCAAGCAGGATAACCTGCGAGTATGTGGCGGTGGTGGTTTAGGGGGGTTCCCTTCTGCGCTTAGCACACATGTCCCAACGACAGCTGGGGCATGATTTGGTGTGCGCTGCTGCTGCTGTCAGATGGACTGCAACCTTATGCGCCAGCTTGCACCCCGGCCAGCAGACAGGCTTTACTGGAGGCTTGTTGTTGTGTTCACTATCTATCACCCCTGCTTACACCCCTGATCATCAGATCTGACATCTCTACCTTGCCGCTTTGTGTATGGCAGAGGGTATGGTGCTGCATGGCATGGCATTGGTGCATGCTTGTCACCATGAAATCATGTGTTGGTAGCTGTGCTCATGCTTGTTGGCATGGCATGTGGCAACTATAAACCACCTGTGCAGGTATGCAGAGCATATATGCGTGAGTATTCTTTCAGCACTGTTCATGCATGCTGCCAGCACTTTGACGCGTAGCTGAACATACTACGCGTAGTAGGCAGGCCTGCTACCACAACTGTGACGACCTCAACACACAGCCGAAATTGAACAAAGCCCAATTGACATTGCGATGTCCAACACAGTGCCCTGCACGTGCCAATGCCTGCTTGACATTGCCCCAAAATGTGATGCACAACACAGTTAAGCCCCTTGGTGAGAACCCCCTTGCCCAGCACGCGCCAAGCCCCTTATCTGCATGGCGGCTAAGGCCCCCCCCCTTCACCCAGTAGGCGTCAAGGGGCCCCCCTTCACCCTGGCTGCCCCCCCTTGACAGCCGCACGTCAAGGGGGTTGTCCAGCCGTCCAATAAGGTTACCCCCTTGACCGGTTAAGGGGGCTGCCGGCCTAGTGATGTCGGAGAGTTCTCTTAGAGCTGCCGACACATGGCGCCGGACGTGCACAAGACAAGCCAGCATATAGAGCTACCTAAGCGTATAAGGGATACATAAGCTTGACGAGTGGTTGAGAATTCGAGGCATGACCTCGGCGCGACTTGGACGCGCCAAGTGCGTGATGCAGAATACCTTGGTAACCAACTGGCCAGCTGCAGCCCTCTGCAGCCTCTGACCGGGGAATCATTCATCACCATCAGCACGTGCCTCATGCAGATGGCGAAAGATCCACCTGAGTGCCATACAGCGCACCACCAGGCCAACCCAGTGACCAACACAAGAATGATTCACGGCATTGCCAGTAGAGCAAACCCATGTGTTTCTTAAGTAAGGAAATGTGACTTGCATGCATGCCGCCCGGTAATAGCATAATCCAGCCTGCACCAACTAGTAGTTGTAGGCGATTGTACCATGGCAGGTGGGCACCTGTGTGTGTGTGTGTGGGGGGGGGGGGGATGCGGGAGGTGCACGAGGCGTGCATGAAACTTCACAAGGCAGCCCGTCTCGACAGCTTTGCGGGCTCAATCTTGCACCATATGATCCTGCCTACCAGGCTATGCAGCCACCACAATGACAGTGATTATCAACATGTCCTGCCTCGCCGCAGTGCATCCTGCAAGGGCTGTGTGAAAATGCACTGCCGTTGTTCATCTGCCATTCGCCAGATAGCTATATCTGCCCAAAGGAATCAGAATATCAGATAAGTTGGTGTGGACAAGCATGTTGGTGAGGTTTTTGCCCTCACAGGCAGGCTCATTTCAGGCTGGCCCCCATGGCACATCGAGGGCGAGGAAAAGAACATGCATACCCTGGCTGTCGGCACTGGGCAGTGCCCACAGGCTGGGGAGGTTCTGGCTGCGGCTACGGCTACTGTAATGTGCACTCCGTGGAACGTTGTTCTTGCCAAGCTCAGTCAAGGCAAAGGTGTTGAGCAGGGCTGTGGCAGCAGAGCTGCTTGGAAGGCTTACCGTAAGCACGGTGTTGCAAATGTTGGATGCAGGCCAGTGGTCCCTGCCACTGACCCTACTGCTGGTGTGTGTAGTTGCTGTACTGCAGTTTCAAGCCACCTGCACCAGCGCCTCTGCAAAGGGGAAGCCAGTGTCGGCCAGTGGTGTGGGGAAAACAGCATGAGTGCCAGCAGATTCGGCACTACTGATTGCCTGCTGTCTTTTCGATAAATTCTTCCTCAGTTGCCTGTTCAAATCGTCTGATGTAAGGCAAACACCATCGTGCAGACTTTTTCGTGCTGTTAGGGTTGTTTCCATTCTGCATTCGACCTCCAACAATGACTTGCAATCGACCTCAGCAACACCAGGAGGGCCCAAAGTGCAGGTGACCTACGTGTGGGCAGTGACATGATGTCTTTTTGCCCGAAAATATCAGGTGACAAGCTGCATCTGGGAAGGAATATTGCCCAGGCAAGCACCCTTCTAACCAATCGCAGCCTGAAACACTGCAGTCCCCCTGGCAGGTGAGGTGAAGTACAGTACATTGTACTGCACTGCTCGACCTGCAGCTGAAGTTTGGAGCAGTCCGTGAATTATCTGAGAGTGCACATCTGAGCAACAAAGACGACACTGCCTTCAAGACAACCCAGCGAGCCCGACCCCGGGCTCCTCGACAGTTACCGGCAGTTGCGGTTTGAATTTTTTCCTTGGGCATTGCCCGTTTTCACGCTGCTGTACTTGTTGAAGTTCAAGCAAGATTTGCAAGAAGAGTACTGAAGCAAGTCTGATTTCGGCACCAACCCCTGCTGTCACTCATGGAACTGCTGTGAAGCAGCACTGCTGGTTGTTGAAGGTTGATGATGTCTGAGAAGCCAACCATGGAGCTATTCCAAGATATCAGCAACCAACATCCACAAAAACAGCATCAGCCTGTGCTGAAGACCTTTGAACGCAGGCGCAGAGTGGTGGGTCGCCTCAGGGCCTGAGCACTGGCATACGTGTCCGCACTGGACTCTACCCCAGCCCTGACCCTTCTGCTGCACATGCAGGCTACCATACCTGAAGGTTCTGCAGCTCTGTCTGATGATGATGACTTCAATTGCAGCCCCAGCACACAGCAGACAGCAAGCTGTTCCCACTCCTACGCCAACAGTCCAACAGCACCAGCAACAGTGTCAGGCCTGTCAAAGCGGGGCAGGCGCAGTTCTGTCCTGCGAGGAGCTGCACTGCCTGGTCACCTGCTGTTCAGCAGCCATGTGCACACCTCGCGCTCCCTGCTGCTGGCCAAGATGTCCAAAGCACGCCGGAAAGCATACCTAGCTTACACGCAGCAGATGGCTGAGTACTTTGCTGAGGTGGGCAGCCTCTGTCTGCCCGCACTCACTAGATTTTCATGTAGAGTCTGCGCTACGCCTGCCGCCCCCAATGTCTAGCGCTAGCTCACCTGCCTGCTGAGGTCAACCTGCCACTGCAGTGCACAGCTGCTGGAGGTAGTCAAACCAGACTGCATCCAACCCTGTCACAGCAGCAGTAGCACGCCAAGAGCGGCATAACATCATCCTCTGAGTGGGCTCACCAGACACCCACCCATGTCACTGTCTGGGTGTGATCTGCAGGTTGATCAGTTTGAGCTGGTGGTCGAGAGCCCGACAGCTGCCACAGACAGCAAAGCACGCTCCAGGCTGCCAGCAGGGTCCGACTCAGGTGTGTTTCACTTTGACCGCCTTGTGGCATGGCACCTGAAGCCTAGACTGCTGTCGAGGCCAGCGTGGGGCCATCTACTGGTAGCTTCCATTGACGCCAGTGCTGACGTCCTTGCCTTGCAGGTACAACCCCCATGCTTCAGCAGCAGCAGTACAGTAGCATCACACCAGCTGCAGCGGACTCAGCAGAGGTAGCAGCAGCCAGCCCGCTGTTGCCTGCATCAGCGCTGCACTCCGCCACGCCAGCATCCGCTGCACCCTCCCACAACAGCAGCATCCTTGCGTCAGAGGAGGCAGCAGCTGACTCCCTGTGGGCCGCCTCACCCGAGCCAGTAGCCCTGCTGGCATGGGTGCAGCCCACACACCCACAGTGCCGTCACACTCGCCGGCAAGCTCAGTGTCTCTGACAGGAGCAGCAGCAGCCAACCTGTGCGCAGTGACACCAGCGGCCTCACAGCCTGCAACGCCGGCAGCAGCAGCGTCAACAGCCTCGCCCCTGTGGCAGCCACAATCCAGCAGCAGTGGATCCTCTCTGGCAGGGGCAACACAGGTTGTGACGGACACACCAGCTGAGCTAGCAGCGCTGGCAGTACTGCAGGCCGGTGTGAGCCGGCTGTCACTAACTACCGGCAGCAGCAGTGAAGGGCCCAGCTTAGCAGCCAGCACACCTGCAGGGCAGGACCTGCCATCTGCAGCCCTGGTTGCTGCTGCTGGTGATGGTGCAGCAAGCGATGGTGGTGATGATGGCAGTGAGCTGCTGGCAGCGACCCCAGCCAACCTGGCTGGCAGTGAGCTGCAGGTGCATGCAGCCTCCCAGGCAGAAGCTCGTCAGCAGTCGGGACTGCCAGGAAGGCCTACACGAAGCCAGCGCGCCAGCAGCAGTGGCCGCAGCAGCCTGGCAGCAGTGACACCAGCAGCAGCATTTGCTGACGCCACCCCAATATCAGACAGCAGTCAACATAGGCCCAGCCAACTTGGGTTGAGCCTGGTGTCCAGCACGCCTGCGGCCACGCAGCAGGCAGATATGCAGCAGTTGATGCAGCAGATGCAGGACATGCTGCTTGCTGCCACAACGCCAGCAGCACAGAGCTGCGACCAGGCGCTGCCGGCACAGCAGCTGCAGCAGGGTGAGGAGCAGGGGCTGCAGTGTGCAGGCAGCACTACTGGGGCTGCTGCTGCTGCTGCTGCAAGGAAACTTGCTGGTCAGCAGCACAAGCGCTCACAGAAGCAAAAGCAGCATCAAAAAGCAGAGCGGAAAAATCAGACCAGCCCAGCAGCTGCAGCAGATGTTGATGTTGATGCCGACATCGGCATAACTGCCGCGGCAGACGAGCTGCAGCGTCAGGTGCAGGAGCAGGCCGGCCTTGCTGAGCAGCACTACCAGGCCTGGCTGCAGCGGCAGGCACAGGAGGCTGCCGCAGCTGAGCTGAAGGCGTTGGAGCTGGAGGCCAGTGCAGACGCAGCACTGACACCCCTGCAGCAGATGCTCAAGGCCTGTGGGCAGCAGGTGAGGGCCATTCCTTTTCGTGTGTGTGTGTGCGGGGGGGGGGGGGGGTATTATGAGTCAGCACACAGTTGGCCACTGTGCATAGCCCTGTCATTAAACCATATTGCAATAGCCAGGCAAACCCCTGCAAATGGGGATGCCGTTTAGGTGGTTTGCGCAACCTGCACGGGATGAAGACCAGCGTCTACATGAGCCTTCTGAGTGTTGGGCTGCTGCTGCTGCTAAAGCCGGCATGTCTGCATGTGTTGCCACAATGTGTTGTGTTGTGTGTGTTGCAGGTGTCCCTGCAAGATATTCCCAGCATGCGTGACTTCCTGGCAGATGTGGTGGACCTCAGGGATGTGAGTGGACCAGCTGACGAGGATGCGGAGGCTGGCTGATCCACATGGCATGTCTGGTTAGCGCAAGCTGCTGTGTGTAGTGCCTGATGGATGATGGACCCTGCAGCCCAGCCACACCGCAGCGCTGTGCCAGTAGCGCTGCTGGCATCATGGCATACGAGTGGCAAGCTGGGTGTGCAGTTGCGCCGCTTACTATTCCTGTTTTCTCAAGTCAACAGCATGCAGAGGTCCCACGGTGGGGTTGTCTCTAAGACGCCTTTGCAGTCACACAGCTTGCAGGCCCCTGCCCTTTTGCCCTTCCACGAACCTACACACTACAGCACTGAACACCATTGCCCCCCCCCCTCCCACATCCAACCCCACTCGACCCCAGGTTGTCAAGATAGGCGAGGGCACCTACGGGGAGGCGTTCAAGTCCGGCCAGGTTGTGTTCAAATTTGTGCCGATGGAGGGCCCCAACCTCGTCAATGGCTGGCCGCAGAAGGGTGCTGCTGACCTGCTGGGTGAGGCAATCATCGCCCTGGCCCTCACTGACCTGCGCCAGGACAGGGACGACGCAGGTGAGGCAGCTAGGAGTAGCTGCAAGGGAAGTGGACACAGTGGGTGGGTGGGTGGGGAGGGGTGGGTGGGAGTGGGCGGATGGGTGGGTGTGTGGGGGGGGCGGGTGGGTGGGTGGGTGGGAGTGGGTGGGGTGGGTGGGAGTGGGTGGGTGGGTGGGTGGTTGGGGGTGGGTGGGTGGGTGGGCTGCATGGGGGAGTGAGTGCGTCATGCCCACACACAGCGGCAGAGCTTGAGGCTGGGGCTGAGGCTGTACAATATTGTACAGTGTCAACCCCAGCTTCAGGTACCGTGAGTCTCTGTATGGAGCATCACGCGCCCACTTCCACCATGCAGCCCTCAAGCGTCAAGTTCTACATCTGTATGTGTGCATCATGCGCTCCCACTAGGGGCATCACTCCCACTAGGGGCATCACTGGTCTTCTCGGGCTGATAGGGACCGTGCACACAGGCCGCACCCGTGATGATGCGATACTTGTCCACAGATGCACCAGCCCTGTTGTCATGGGAAGGCGGGGCGCCTGACTGCATGCGAGCCACCCACCGGCGGCGATGAGCGTATCCAACCGCCTCCTGGGCCACGCGGCCCCAACACATGTGTGTCTCCTTCTTTGCTTGCAGGAGCTCTGCACGCCAGCTACACAGACGCATTTGTGCAGACACACAGGGTGGGCGTGTGCCGCGGGCCCTACCCTGCTGCCTTCATCAAGGCCTGGAAGGCCTGGGACAAGCGCAACAAGTCTGAGAACGATGCCATTGGTGGCCTGCCTGACGACCAGCTGTATGCGGTGTTTGCCATGGCCAACTGTGGCCGCGACCTTGAGGGCTACCAGCTGCAGGGCTACGAGCAAGTCAGGAGCCTCATGCTGCAGGTGCAGTCCTGACCCCACCCGAGTATGGTGTCGTCCGTGTGCAGCATGTGCATGCACATATGTCACAACGTGTGGGGTACCCGAGGGCTGTTATGGGGGCTTGCACACGGGCAGAGGGCTACAAGCGCATGGGATGGCAGCGGAGCAGGGTGGCGTGTGTTGTTGTGATGGACGGGGCATTTTGAAGCAGTGTGTGCTGAACATTGTGCAGAAGTCCTGCACAGCTTGAGGAGACAAGCATGATGCTGTCACTAAATCAGTACTGGATGCTAGGCTTGCTTGCTGAATCGTGCTGTGGTTTGGGCAACTGATTAGGAGTGGCATCAGCAGATGTCAGCTGCACTGTCAGGACGGGTGCTGCTTGCGCTCTTCTTGGCATCGCAGATTGCGGCCATGACTGTCCCCGTCCCCTCTCCTACATCAGTGTGAACATCTGCTGCTGTGTGTTGCTTGTGTGTGCAGACAGCGCTGGCGCTGGCAGTGGCAGAGGAGGCGCTGGCGTTTGAGCACAGGGACCTGCATGTAAGACCGCAGCGCTTGTGATTTCAGCTGGCTATGTGCTGCTATGGGGGTGGCGTGCATGCCATATGGCCCTTTTTCAATCAAGCAGCTGTAGAAGTGATGCCATGAGTGAGCACTCCACTGCCCACTGCACTAGGAATAGGCCATGACCAAGGGAAACCTTTCGCCGTAAGATACCGTTATTGACAGCTCAGTCAAGCTGAGTCATGGCTTACACCACACAGCTGCGCTACTGACACTTGAGCGACGCCTCCCTTGACAGCTTGTTGTGTTTGGCCTGCAGTGGGGCAACATCATGCTCAGCCCACCGGAGGGCACACACATCACTGCACGCCTGAAGGGCTGCAGTATCCGCGTGCGAGCCGAGGGGGCTAGGTGAGCTTGTGCTGCAGCTGTGTGTGCCTGTGCAAAGGACTCCAAGAGAGGTGGACAGGCATGCTCCATGCATGCTCAACCACCATGTATTGCGTGGCTGCTTTCCAAAGTGCAAGCAGGGTGCTGTATCATAGCCTTCCCTCTGCTGCATCATGTGCACAACTCACTTGTGGGTGCTGTGGTGTCCACTTGCATGTGTCTGCTGCCCTGTGTTTGTGCTGGATGCGTGCAGGGTGCGTCTCATTGACTTTACTGCCAGCCGTCTGCAGACGCCAGGTGGTGACGTGGTGTTCTGCGACTTGGAGGCAGAGTACGGCATTTTCGACGGCCCCAAGGGACAGCCGCAGTTTGAGACATACAGGTGCGCCCTCACACGAGCATCAGCTGTATTTACATACAGTTTCGCGTTGTAGGCTCACACAGCCCATCGTCTGGCCGGTACATTTGCGAGCTTGTTGATGGGAACCCATGGTGATGGTTGCTGCATGCCGCCCGCTTGACATGCAAGAAGGCTGCCGCAGTGTGCGTCCGATTCTGCCGTTCGATTGCTGCTGTTGCTGCTGCTACAGGCGCATGCGCAAGCTGACGCGCAAGGACTGGGCGGGCAACCACTCTGGCACGAACGTGTTGTGGATGCTATACCTGACAGAGCTGCTGCTCAGCAGTGAGAAGCCCATCCCCGGAGCAACGGCGGCACAGAAGCGGAACCTACGAGAGTTCAAGAAGCGGCTTGGAGGCTACAACAACTGCAGTGAAGTGATTGTGATGAGCTGTTTGAA
Organism: Desmodesmus armatus; assembly: GCA_007449985.2. Taxonomy (NCBI): domain Eukaryota; kingdom Viridiplantae; phylum Chlorophyta; class Chlorophyceae; order Sphaeropleales; family Scenedesmaceae; genus Desmodesmus; species Desmodesmus armatus. The sequence continues at coordinate 112,034 of VIIQ02000217.1, forward strand.
GGCCTCTGGGCCAGTGTGTGAAAGTGGCAGCAGCACCCCAACCAGTGGGGCCGACTGAATGCCGCCCATGAGCTTTACTGGTGATGGCAGCAGTTGCAGGTCACCAACAGGGGTACATACAGGGTACATGCGGTATGTATCCCCCTGTACCCCACTGACCATCTGTTGCACGAAGGGTGTCTTCACAGCACTCTGCTTTGAGGCTAGCGTGTGTGAAGTGACATGTTGAAAACTTTGCAAGACAGGGCACAAAGACGACCACGTACCACGCCCCATTGGCCAATACAGAAACCAGACACTAAACTACCTGCCATGCCAGGCTATGACTATGGTGCGACATGCGTTTGTGGCAACACAGAAGGTGCTGCACTTGATAACAAGAAGACATCAGAAGACAGTCAGCAGCAACAGCCGCTAAACGATTGCTGCCATGCAGCTGCAACACAACACGGTCACACACAGCGCTGCTAGAAAACATCAACTCGCCATTGTTGCCAGTGACTGGCGGCCCTGAACTTGTCTGCCAACTAGAGGAGCCCAGTACCCAGTTGCCTTGCACAGCATCAGCACACTTGCAGTAATTTTCAAACACTTGGCAAGACCCCAGTAATGGTGCCAAGCACCGAAGCCACACCAACAAGCTGGGTGAACATGTAGCTGTACATGTACCATACATACATTGGCTCATGCAACTGCACAACTGCAACACATGATGAAAAACGGACCACACGGCGCGCCCAAGCCTGAAGCCACATACAACTAACACTGCACAAGTCGAGTGGCTGCGCAGTCAGGTAGCTGCATGAAGGGGGCCATGAAGCCACTATGCTACTTGAGGACTCAGCCAACACACTCTGCCCTTCAGATGCATGTGGCATTTCCTCTTGTACCAACTCCTGTATCCAACATGCACTTCAACTCTGTGGGCTGCTGTCTGCCAGGTATTTGGCGATGATCTCCTGCCTGAACCACTTGATGCTGAACTGCATGTGCTCCCCAGGGGCTGACTCCAACAGCAGACCACCAGCCTCATGCAGCCGCCGCAGCCCAATCCTGCAGCACAAAGCAGCAGGACAGCACGTCACCATGTGCATGCCGCTAGCACTGCTGATCAGGGCGTTGAGGACTACCTGTAGCTTGGCGACAGTCCACAGGAGGGATTTCTGGGTGAAGTTTACACTGGTGGAAGCGTGAGGGCCACAAAGGGCAACATTTGTGTGGTACAGTGTGAAGCACAGCGCTTGCAACGATGGGATGGCACTATGACCCCATTAACCCCTAGCTCCCTTGTGGGTTGCACGGCTCCGCCATGCCCAATTTCAGTAGTTGTGACTATTCTGCAGCCACCCACACACTAGCTGTTCTGTGCAAGTGCAGGGCGAGTGTCAGTCAGCACACTGCATCAGCAATAATGCTCACCAATCCTGCTTGAAGATGTCCTGGTCAAACACAGACACCAACTCCTTGCCATCCCAGAAGCTGAACCATGCAGAGTCACGAGGAACGACTGCGTAGCAGCAGACAGGACAGCACAGCACAGCACAGCAGGCATCAACCACTGCTTGAGCGCTTGACTTCACTACTAAGAAAAATGCAGTGTGACGCGCTGGAGGCCTGTGTTGCTGGCCTACGGTAGTGGGGCCGGGTTAGGCTCCCAAGAAAGCCCCGGCACATGCGCACGCCATCCGTCAGCACCGGTCCCTGTTCCAGCAACAGCCTTGCTCATACGCTGCAAAGCTTATAACACACAGACTGCAGGATGGAATGCAGGTCCACAACACAGCTAGTACATCATGCACGGCGGCCGCTGCTGTTGCATCAGCTCCGCTCACACCTGTTGTGTCATCCTCAAACCTATACAGCACCAGGCGTGTGAGTGAGGCCAGGTTGTCTGCATATGTTGAGTCCTTGTCCTCATGCTCATTGTTGATGTCTGGCAGGAAGATGTTGTTGTGCAGGTACACCTCAAGGTTGTTGGGGTCCTGCAGCAGCAGCAGCAGCAGCAGCAGCAGCAGCTCATCACATCCACCCAAACCTTGTCAGATTCAACACCCTCCCTTCCCTTCCCGTAATCGCCTGTTGCTTCTGTCTGAACCCCCTTCCTCAGGCATTCTTCCTGCCTGCCTCCTGGAGGCGAGGATGATCCTGGCTCTACTCTAGTGTAACACCCAGACTCGGCTTCCTGTCTTGCCCCTATTTGTCCCTGGTTGCCTGCTGAGTCCACTCTACTCTCTCCAATCACGCACACCCCGTTCTCCCCCTGCACCCCCCCCCTTACCTTGAAGTACTGTGCCTGCACCAGGTTCTCCCTCACCCAGGGTGCATAGGCCCGTGACCCAGCAGCACCTGCATGGCACTGCAGGCCGTTGCCGCCACGCCTGTCAGGTCTGTGCTGCAGCCTGGTGTGTTGGACACACCCTGGTGCTGACCACCCAGTGTGATCAGGCTGTGGATGGGAGGCAGCTGGTGGCCACAGCGCTGCACGACAGCCTGCAGGTGGCAAACAAGGGCTGAAGCGGTTGGCATCAAGCCTTGATGGATCTATTTGATGCTTCTCAAGCCGCAGCAGTTGGGGGGCAGCTGCGCAGCATCAGCAGCACCCCTAGAAAAGGCAGCTGATATGGAGGGCTGACAGAGTCATGCGGCAGCACTGGGTACAGCGGCACCAGAAAGGAGGACTGAATGAGTGCATCAAACAGGGCTGCCACCATTGACGTGTGGGTGTCCTTCTGCTGCCGGCATAGCAACCAAACACAGCGACAGCGCCGGCTAGACAGGCACCAAGGCATCTGATCTGCAAGGGAGGGACACAGCATACCAAGCACACCGGTGGCAAACCTATGGCGAGAACACTAAAAGTTTGTGTAGACCCCGACACATCAGGTGATTGATTGTGTTTGCCGGCGCACTCACCCTCAAGAACTGTCCGCCCTGTGAGAAGCCGACCATGTTGAACCCACCCCGCAGCTCCTGGAGCTTTCCTAGCTGCCTGCACACGTCAGCCACCTGAGCATTTAGATTGCCTGCAGGGCATGACACACAGCACAGGCACAAGCACAAGCACGGCACCAAACACAGAATGTGAGTGTGTGCATTGTTGCACTGCCTGCACACCCCAGACACCTTTGCATTTGAATTGCCTGCAGGCCACGACACAGGCGCAGGCACATGCACGGCACCAAGGACATAGTGTCAGTGTGTCCTGGCCAGGCGAGGTGAGGGTGCTGTGCGGCAGAGTCTCAGGGGCTTGCACGCTGCCCACGACAGCAGCAGCACAGCTTTACGCTACTGACAGGTTATACAGATGAAAGGGAAACACCATCCAGAATCACACATGTCTTGGGCAGCAAATTCACGATGTGGCACCTAAGGCATGGATGTGCTGCTTCCAAACTGAGGTCCCTGCCAGGCATATACTTGCCTGGGCACATACTTTATGCAGTTGCAGTGAGGTTGCACATAGTCAGACCTTGAGACACACATATGGCCATCTAGCACGCAGCGGCCCAGGCACAAAACATGCATGCCTGGCTGTCTATCCTGCTGACAGCCAAGCCTTGAAGGGCTCTCCCTGCAGCAGTAGGTGCCCACCATAGAAGGAGCTCCAGATGTCCTTGTACTCTCCTGCACCGGTTGCGATGCTGTACACAAACACTCCCAGCTCGTCCTCAATCAGCTTTTGATGCTGCCAATGCTGCCCAAGCTGCAGCAGCTGTCACCCATGCCTGTGTGACAGACGCAGGCAGGACAGCGGGACCAGTGATGCCTGCAGCCAAGGTGTGCGAGTGGTTGAGACGCATGAAGTGATGCTGCTGAGGGTGGTGGAGGGCAAGGGAGGTACGGCTGACACGCATGCGCTCCGCCTTACAGAGCGCCCCACTCTCACCATGCCACAACACAACGGGAAGGGCGGCCCCTTCTGATCCTGACAGGTCAGCAGCACCCGTAACAGTGAAAGAATCAGAAGCAACACGCCCTGCCATCACCACAGGGCTAAGAAAGTAAAGCGTAACCAACACTGGTAGCAGCCTGGACATCAGCGCCATGTGTGCGTTGGTTGGGATACAGTAGGACTGAAGCGATCAGTGGTGAACAGATCCTCCCTGCCTCTCGTGTCGCAACAGACCTGCAACACAAGCTGTGCGAGATCACGTTTTATGTGATGTGTCCATTGCGTCTACGCGTAAGTGTGTGGTTCATGTCGGTTGACACCACGTGTTGCATATGACAACAAAGTGAGGTACTGCAGGGTGAAAGATGAAAGGGGACAGGGTTGACACCCTATTTAAGTGCATGTGATATGGTTGCTTGCCCTGTCGTCGGGCGCTGGCAGGCTTGCGGTCACCGGCGAAGGAACCCTGATGCAGTACCGACCCAGCCCAACCTTGGCCAATCCTTTTGGCCACTGCAGTTGGCATGCAGGTGCTTGCACAACCAGCCTGCCTTGCACTTTACTTGCAATACTGGGAGGGCATGGGACAAAAACACAGCAAAGGGGGATGACTACGTGCTTTGCTAGAGGGTTACCAGTCCCTTCTGGGATCCTGCTTGCAAGGCCAAGGAAGGGATCCTGCTTGCAAGGCCAAGGGATCCTGCTTGCAAGGCCAAGGAGGGGTTTTGACTCCACTAGGTACATGTAGCAAGTGTGGTGGCGGACGTGTACCCCTGTGTACCTAAGGGTACTGATTGCACCACCATGAAGCTCTTGTGACGCTGAGTCTGAATCCGTTGAGCAGGTATTTTAAGGTACATTAAGGTACGTCAAGGTGCCAGGTACGGGCGTAGCGGCCATGGCAGGCCAAGCCACGGTACATTCAAGGTACAAGGTGGCCTCCTGTGGCCTGTACCTAAGTGTACTCACGAGTGTACTGAAGTGTACTTAAGGGTTGTAATGGCTTATAGTCTTACATATGGCAGAGGAGCGCATGTAAATGCATCAAATGATCGTATACACTGTATAGAATCCTCTCGTAGCATCAGTACTGCAGGAATGCGCCTACAGCGGTTGGGTACGTGGGGCATCACATCCCATTGTACCTAAGGCCCTGGCCTTAGGTACACAGGGGTACAAAATACAGCTGCTGTGCTGGGTGCTCAACACTCTTAGGTACAAAGTACAGCCCAGCACGGGCAGGAACTGTAGCCGTAAGGTATTTAGGTGTACTCAAGGGGGGGTGGGGTTTTTTGTCCAACATATGATATATCTGCCGTGACACATTCCTTAGGTACACAGGGGTACACGTCTGCCACCACACTTGCTACATGTACCTAGTGGAGTCAAGACCCCCCTGAGCTACTCCCAACAGTCCAAAGCCTCTGGATGTTGAGCTCCACCGCCTTTCACAGTCAAAAAGCGTTCGTTCATTCAAAGGTTCAAAGGTGAGGGCAAAGACTCATCAATGGCCAAGTCACTCACAACTCAAACTCCCAGGACCTGGACATATCTTAAACCACCGCACACCTGGAGCCCTCGCAAAAGCTCTGTCACGTCTACTTGGGTGATGGAGCAGGTCTTAATTTATGCTAATGCCCACTCTATCCCTTTCTGACGTCGTCGTCCGTCCCAGGATTATGCGCTTCTGATCTGATGTGGCGATGCCTTCACGCGCAACGCAGCTGAAGCTCCTATCGTTGCAAAGTCAGCGCCAGGCGCTGACACGACAGGCAGAAAAGCTCAAGCGCGTCCAAGCGCTGCTGCTGCAGAAGAATCTCTGCTCAAAGCCATCTGCGACGCGCTATCGCAGATCAATGCATCTAAGGCGCTACGAGACCCGCCACAGGACTTTGAGCAACTCCTATCCCTCATGGATCAGGAGGCACAGCTGCTGCAACAGCTTGAGCAGACAGCAGCACCAGAGGGGGTCACCAACCCTGCAGGGCAGGACAAACTGGGAGGAGAGCTGAAGACGGTCTCACCAAGGAGCTCCCCAATGTCCTACTTTCTGCTGCTGTTGAGCCAGCCGGTTGACGAATCAGCAGAGCACATTACTGCCCGTGGAGTTGCACAGCTGCTGGCCACCACTGTGAAGGAGGCAAGCATACAGCTGCACCTGGTGCAGCATGGTGCCCTGGACGTGCGGGCTCAGTGTCTCGACAGCCTGGAGCAAATATGGACTCGGTGAGTTGTTGACCGCTGTGTCTGATGAAGAGCTGTCAGCCATCTAGTAGCTTCTGCTGCTGTCTTTGGTTGTGGCCCAGTGCAGCATGAACGGCAGCTTGCCAAGACTAGTGGGTTCTGGTCCATCACGCAACATACCAGGCGTTCTTGGCATGACTTTCACATGTGCTGAATGCCCTTTGCCCTCCGTCTGTCCTTATCCTGCAGGTGTTTCCATGTCCTGATTGGGCTGCTGATGTGCGGCAGGCAGGACGTCATGGAGCAGCTGAGCCTGTACAACCTGGCAACACTGACCCCAGAGCCCGAGGCTGTCGAGGCGCAGGCAGCACGCACAGCAGCCACACCTGCCCTGCTCAACTTGACGGAGCAGCAGCTGCAGGAGATCAGTGCAGGAGCACCCCTGTTTGCGGAGCTGCTGAGCCGCATCTGGCGCGAGCAGCAGCAGCTGCTTGCGGACCTGTCAGCACAGGACGCGACCTTCTGCTGCACCAGCAAGCGCAGCAGCGGTACCGGCAGCGGCAGCACCAGCACCAGCAGCAGTGTTGCCGAGGCCAGCACCCTGCACAGCCTGCACAACGACCTGGTAGGCCACCAGCGCAGTGCAGCACGCATGCACGTGCTGATGCACAAGGAGTACGTCATGCGGGCGGCCTCAGTCGCGTGGCTGTTGGCTGCCTGGACTGGAGGCAGATCTCCAAGGCTCCGTGCTGAGCTGGCCCTACCCGGTGCGCATGTCCCACCTTGCACAGGCAATCGTGCGCTTAGAGCAGCAGCGGTGAGCAACACACATGTGACTCGCATGTACTCCAGATGTTCAACACATGTTGGTGTGGGGAGGCTAGCGGCTGTGCTGGTGTTGGATTTGCAGGCGCTCGTGTCCAAGTGAGCGCCATCTTTATGGACGCATCGTGTTCTTCAGGCAAATATGTAGTTGTGATGATGAGGGCGACATGTGTCAGTCTTTGAACAAGCCGGCTGCCGGCAGGGCGGCAGTGGGCAGCCCAAGTGTTGGTGTCAATGCGATCCCGCAAGCTTCGTGCTGTGAAGCCAAAATACACTGCACGTGCCAGACCTGGTTGTTGGCAGTGGGGCTGTGTGTGCCTGTTGGTGACGCCATAGCCTGCATCTTTTGTCCATTAGTGTTGGGCGTATGTGCTGGGCACTTGGGAACGTGCTGTGGGACGGGCTTTTTGATTAACCCAGGTGCTGTGCGCACTGCTTATGTTGTCTGCTTCGGCTTGCCGCTCCACGGCTGTCTGTCAGTGACCAGCAGTGTGGTGCCCTAGTGCCCGGGGCACCTACGTACCTGCTGGCAGCACAGGATGTTGGTTGGCGGCATGTGTTGCGGCTGTGACTGATCATAGGGGCGCCGCCTGGGTGCACCGGCAGGGTGCTGTGCTGCAGAGACACTGTGTGGCCCTTGGGGCTGGGGTATCGTTTGTGCAAACCACCTTCGTGAGGCTGGTATGTTGTGTAGGCCCACCCAGGATGTGGCGAGGCCAGCTTTTAACATTCGCACAGGCGAACGCACAGGCTGCTTTGTATTGGCCTTGCTGGGGATGGGTTGTATTGGCCTTTTGGGGATCGGGGGGACTCTCTGCTTTGTCTCAATGGACATCTGGGCTCTGAACTGGGCTTTCCTCACTGAACACGTTCAATGCAAAGTCTTTGATTATCATCACATATGTGTCCTCATTGCCTAAAGGGACGTCAGTTCGTTACCCCTGACCCTTATGAGATGTGTTGCTGCATATAGTTTTTCTTGCTTGCCCTCTGTGTAAGGGGTACATACAAGATGCTGCAGGAGATGTGGGTGCTGCCATGCTGTTAGGCTTTTGGGTCATCCCATGACCCATGTTGGTTGAGCGGCAGAGCGGATGGTGCACGTGGCTGCCGCAGTGGCAGTTCTGGCCTATGACGTTGCAAGGTCATGTCGGGCTTGCAGGTCATTGCATGTATCTCCATTCTTTGCTCATGTTCTTGGTTGTGTTGAGTATGTCAAGGTTCAAGAAAGGCCTGAAAAAGTTGGGGAAGGAAAGTAAGGTACATTGGTTGCTGGACTGCGGTTGTGGAGACAGCAGCCTCAGCCATGTGATGGTGTGCAGCAGGGGCGAGTGCCATGCATATATGTTATTGTGTGCTGGTGAATGATTCTGGCGTCCCTGGTGTGGGCATTGCCTCCAAGTTTTGCGCATGAATGCATGTGGCAGCCCATCCATAGCCACACCTTCTTTCCACCGCGTGGTTGTGCAGACGACGGCGCGTTTGATGGCTGCTGTGCCTGCTACAGCTGATGTTCATTCGTCGAATTTGTCAAATGGGCTCAAGTGGAACAGGCATGCAGTGCTTGACATGGTGTTGGCAGCTGGTGTTCACACAAGACATGCATCTGTCCTGTGTGGCATGCTTCCCCTGTGGTGCAGTGGGTGGCTGCACCTGCGCATGCAGCCTGCAACAAGGCTGCGTGCATTCTGCGTGCCTTGCTGTAAAGGGATTTAGGAGTGCCGTGTGTGAGCCTGCAGAGAGACGTCACCAACTTGGTGCGCTAGAGTGCAAGTAGGCATGCGTGCCCTGCTAAGTGGGCTGCGGCCGTGTGAGTGATGTGCCACGGTGGCAGCCGGCCATCAGCATTCTGTACTCTGGGTAGGGTAGTTCGTCAGCTGTACATGTACAGCCATTTTGTTGGAGCCAGTGCCCAGAAAGCTGCGGCTCACTCGCTCTACAGTGATTTGTTGCATGTGTGTTGATCTCATTGGTGTAACAGCTGCAATGCATGGCAAGATGACCATGCTCAGCAGAGCAACTACCCGCCTGATCACCAGTGAGATTACCACATGGCTGCATGACTTGGGAGCGTTGCGAACCACCAGTTGTCCAAGGTCTATAAGTACCTCATGAACGGCGCTCAGTCAAGGCGTTTGTCATCACAAAGCATTGCATCTGCTCATGCAAAACTGAACTTTCAAATCATTGGACCCAAATCGACTTGAGCCTTGGCCCTTTCAGGCCGTACCTGCAAAACTATTTGCAATCTCCTTTTACTGATGTGCCCCAGCTGGGACTTGATGCACCGATGATGATGGACCGATAGTGACAGCCGATCTGTGGCATGTGCTGGCAGTTAACCGCACGACAGCACCCCTTCAATGAAGCATGACGTATCCAGCGTGTCTGACATGCTACTGCACGCTGCATGTGGCCTGCCAGTGGCGCCTGGGCCTGGGCTGCTGTCGAGTCTGCTGCTTGGCGCTGGGGGTCACCCCTCCACTCAGCAGCAACAGCATGGCTTGAGCCCAAGCCAGGTCTGCAGGCTTTTGCTGCATGCTGGGTCACAGGAGAAACAGCTTGAGGTGGGTTGTGTTCATAGGTATGGCACTCAAGAGGCAGTTCGCTTTTGAATGTCATGCTAACCATGTGCTGTGCTGGTACTAACTGCAGCGGCTCCTTATGGAGGTGCAGTCAGCAGTGGCTCTGTGCCCCACAGCAGTACCTCAGCTGCTGGAAGCACTGCATCCTGAGCAGATGCAGCATCTGGGTACCAGCCTTGCACAGCTGAGCCAACAGGCCAAGCAACAGCAGCTGCGGCTGCACTGCCTGGATGCTGCTGGGGCCCGGGGCAGGCAACAGGAACAGCAGCAGCCGACACGCTTGTGCAGCAGGTGCAGCACATGTGTGTGGTGGATGTGCTGCTGCTGATCAGCTTGGCGGCGCAGCAGCAGTGGGCGGCAGATGTAAGCCTCGTGCTGATGCATGGAGTGCTGCAGGCAGCCAGGTAGGGCACCTGTTGTGTGCTGGCTCACGTCCACCAGGCACATGCATCATGCTTGATGCTACGACCTGCTGTATCGATCCTGCAGATATGCCCCAGGTTGATATCATTTTGGACTGCTCCAAACCATCTGTTTTTTTACAGCGGGCCCGCAGCCGGATCAGCAGTGGCATCGTTCACACAGCCCATAGCCTAAATTCCCACCCTTTGTGTTGCTGCACTGCTGCTCACAGTGTGGAGCACTTGTGCAGCTTGTACCAAGGGCTGTCAAACAGTGCGGAGGGGGCTGCTGACTGGCTCTTGGATCTGGGGATGCTGTGGGCCAGCACTTGCCATGTCGATCTGCCTGAGGTGGGTGTAATATGTCTGGCGGCAGCAACAGCTAGGCGCTGTAGGCTCCATGCATGCGTTCCTGCAGTAGGGCGAAGCCAGCTAATGTGCTGTTGCAGTTCACAGACCCACAACAACTGCTGTCGCCCTGCAGTGAGCCTGGCCTCAACACAGCAGGGGCACTCTGCATGTGCAGAGAGTGTCGGCGCAACTGCCAGCAGCAGTGGCATATCGCCTGGTCATCAGAACATCACATGCACTGTACCGAATCAAGGCACCGTACGCATGTCTAGACAGATCCGTTCCTGCTTCTGCTGCTGCTTTGTGTCACAGGGCTTTGAGGAGGCTGGTCTGCTGCTGCTCAAGGCCGCTGTGAGGAGCAAGCCAGAGCTCAGCACAGCCACCTTGCGCAGGGTGGTGGCGCAGCTGGTGACAGGTGAGGCACTGGCTGTGGGGGGGGCCCCCCAGGGGGGCTCACAGCACTGCAATGCAGCAGGCGCATGTGGACCAATATTTTTTTGGGCCAATTTTTGGCTTGGCGTAAGATAAGAGTTCCGCTCTGAGGGAGTTTCATCATGTTGGGTCCCACCAAATGTTGCTGTCTCGAGTGCTACATAGCCTCAGCTACGTCGGGCATCTCCTGCATGGCTCCCGTGCAACACAGCGCACAGCAGCGCATAGCACACATCCCTGAACTCACAGGCAGCGCACAGCATCTGCGTCATTACAACTGGTCATATGGTGTGCCCCTGCGCTCCCGCCGTCGCATGCTTGTCACAGAGTCTGCGCCCAACAGCCGTCTTTGGGGTGTCCTGCATGACGCTGTGGCCATGTGCTGCGAGGCGCAGCAGCAGCACCATGACAGCATGCCAGCACAGGCTGACCCCCACCTTCAAGCACCTGCTGGCAGCCACACAGCTGCTGCTGGCCCTGCTGCCGCGTCAGTAAGCTCACTATGTCAGCAGGAGCTGCTATCGGGCCTGTCTGGCGTGTTGAGCCGCCTGCAGAAGCAGGACCAACATATGGGTCGCCTGCAGGGTGCACAGCTTGCAGTGCAGTACTGCAGCACCATCAGCCCCTTGGCAGCAGTCAGCTGTGATGCCCTGCACGCGCTGCTGGACGCTGCTGTGGCTGCAGTGCGGCAGCAGCAGGGGCTGCCGCCGCAGGAAAGGGCCTTGCAGCTGTCAAGCTGGAGCAGCAAGAGGGTGATCAGGATGCGGCAGCAGCACAAGGCGCTGGCTTGCTCAACATTGCAGCAGCCGCTGCTGCTGATGGTGCTGCCAGCAGAGGCAATGGCGGTCCACTGTTGGGAGGGCACACTTCCTTGGAGTCGGGGCATCGGTTGCATCAGGGGCTGCTTCAGGAAGGGCTGTCGTCGCAGCAGCAGCAGCAGCAGCAGCAGCAGATGCAGGGCAGCTTGATGCAGGACAGTCAGACGCCAGCATCGTCCCGCAAACGGCCACGCTACAGCTGGGGCTTTCGGCAGGCAGCAGCAGCTGCGGCAGTGGGTAGCAGCCCTGCGGTGCAGTCGGTGGGCAGCAGGTTTGGTGTGTGGCCTGCCGGACAGCAGCCCTGTGGGTTGGGTACTGCTGAACAGCAGCACACGCAGCAGTCTGTGTTGGCTGCTGGCTGCACCGGTTGCGCAGACCAGCAGCTGCCAGGACCTGATGCAGCAGGAGGGGGAACGGCAGGTCAGCACGCTGCACGCATTTGCAGCAGCGGTGCTGCAGCGGACTGTCAGCAGCCAGTGCTACTGCAGGAGCCAGCGCCGCAGCAGCAGCTGCCGCACACCTCACAGCCAGCAGGGGAGCAGCTACAGCACTGCAGTGCTGCAACCTCTCAGGCTCAGGAGGACCCAGTGTCAGCATGCAGGGCACTACAGCAGTTGCTGCGGATGGTGAAGTCCCTGCAGCCGGGTGCCAGCAGTTGCCTGGCCCAGTCACGTCACACTTTGCCCCCCTGTGAGCAGTTGGCAGTGGCTGCTGCAGCTGCTGCTGTGGGCTGCGCTGTGGTGTGCAGTTGCGGTTTGTGCAGGGGGCTGATTTCCAGTCAGCTGCAGGAGGTGGTTGCTATCCTGTCTGCTCCCGCCCTGCAGCAACTGGTCACCAGCGTACAAACCCAGCAGCAGGAACAGCAGCAACAGCAGGAGCAGGTGCAGGTGCACCAGTGCACGTGCAGCAGGGCCTCTTTGTTGATGCAGCAGCGCCCTGCAGGGTTGCCCCAGCAGCAGCAGCGGCAGCACTCCAACGGCGTGGCCAGAAGCTGGCAGCGCGTGCTGCTGCAGCAGCTGCAGGCCAAGGTGTCCGCATCAGAAACACCTAGCGCAGCAGCAGCGGCGGCAGCAGGAGCAGCAGGTGCCACACCCGGCCCAGGACAGCTTGACCAAACAGTGCTTGTGCTGCTGTCAGGTCTGCGTGCTGCTGCTGGCAGCCACTCCCTACAGGCCAAGGGCTACCAGCAGGAAGCCACCGGGGAGCTTCACGACAGCTGCAGCAGTACCTCAGCACTGCATCAAGTGCTGGCACAGCTGCTGGCACTGCTGCTTCAGACAGCAGACCAGGCTCTGAGGTCAACTCGGGCCCACGCGCCTGCTGCTATGTTGCTGTCTGGGCAGCAGCAGGAGCTGCCGGGAGGCGTGTTGGGAGCTTGTGCTGCAGCTGCAGAGCAACTCTTGCTGCAGTGGCATCTGCTATCAGTGCTGCTGGGTTGGCTGCTGGAAGATCCGGTGCTGGCTGCAGCTGTGGCACAAGCAGCTGCGGGAGCTACCCACACAGCAGCGCAGCCACTCTCCAACAGCTGCGACACTAACGCTGCTGCAGGTGCTGCTGCTGCTGCTTGCAATGTCAAACAAGACAATGCACCGCAGCTGGTGGAGGGGTCAGGTGGTGGCGTGCAGATGCTCCAGGGTCAGGTGCCGCTGCTGCCTGCCATAGAAGCTGCAGCCCTGCGGCTGCAGCACCTGCAGCACACCCAGCTGCCAGCCGCGCTACAACAGCTTCAGCAAGCTCATGCTGCGGCTGTTATGGCTAGGCAGCGTGGAGCCAGGCAAGTGCCTGCAACCACGCCAGCAAAGGGCCAGGGGTCGAGTCCCAGTGGGTTGGAGTCAGACCTGGGTGGTGGTCAGCAGGATCAACAAGGTCAGCAGCGCAGTCAGCAGCGCAGTCAGCAGCGCAAGAAAAGGCAGAGTGGCTTCTTTGTCCTTCCCAGGACTGTACAGACTGAACCAGCAGCGGCAGAGCTTGTGACCACAACACCAGCAGCAACTGCAGCAGCAGCAGCAGCAACGGGCCCTGGTGAGGGGCTGGATGCGCCTGGTCAGCATGCAGTGGTGCTGCCAACTGCGCGGCAGCTTCTGTGGCAGCTGCCGGGCTGGCTATTGCAGCAGCCAGTGCTGCCGTTGCCCACCTGTCTCGTGCTGCTGCAGGGTGCATGTGCCAAAGTGCAGGCTGCGCAAGCTGCTCTGCAACAGCAGCAGCAGGAGCAGCGCACAGACTCCACCACCACCCCACACAGCAGGCGGCACAGCAGCAGGCTGGGTGGGGGGCTGTCTCCAGCACTTGCTGCTGTGGCCGCTGCCAAACGCAGCAGTACGCACCCCAGCTCAGCTGCGGTGTGTACTGCTGCAGCAGATGCAGGCAGTGCCACACCTCAGCACACCACACCAGCAGACGAGGCAGCGACACTTGCACCTGACGGCACACTTCCAGCCTCAGCAGGAACGGCAGCAGCTGTAGCGGCGGCGGCGGCCTCTGGTGGAAGTGCAGCCCTTGCAGCTGGCGCTGATGGGTGTGATGGTGGTGGCACAAATGCTGGCGGCAGCAGCAGAGGCAGCTTGAGCCAGGCAGCTATTAACCAACTGCTGTTGCAAGCAGTGCAGCTGAGCAAACTGGCTGTGGTGTCAGTCCTGATAGCATGTGGAGGGGTGGGGCATGATTACGTGCCTAGTGTCGGGTTGGCTGCAGATCAGGCAGCAGGGGAGGGCTGTCTGTCGGCGGCTGTGCTGGTGCTGCAGCTGGCACAGCTCTGCAGGCCAGCCACACACGGCACGACATCTATCAAAGATGCAGCTGTTCCAGGCTGGTCGCAGCAGCAGCAGCAGCATAGCACGCAGCAGCTCCCACGGCTGCAGCAGCTGGAGAGGGTGTGTGTGGCTGCAGCGGCAGAGCTTCTGCAGAGCTTCTGGCAGGGCCGCCTTACACAGCCCAGCAGCAGCAACTTGGGTGAGCTGCACAGTCAGGTCTCAGCTGCCGCTGTTCAGATGCAGCAGCTGCTGCTGCCGCCGGGTGCTGCTGGCGGCAGCAGCAGGAGCAGCAGCAGCAGGCGGGGCGAGTTGCTGGGTGTGCCGTACAGGGAGGTGCTGCGTGTGCTGGGTCCCTCGCTGGGCGCGAGTGGCTGGAGTGCGGTGGTGCGTGTGGTGCAGCAGGAGCCGCTGCTAGGGCTGCTGCTGGAAGTGAGCTGTGCGGTGAGTGGGGTGTGCTGCTGGGGTTGCAGTTGCTGTAGGGTTCGACCCACCCTGCTTGAAATGCGCGCCGACAGGCTGGCATTGCATGACTGACCACTCAAGAATGATATCATCATGCTGCTGGTGCTTTCACCGTGGAGGTGTTGTGATGTGCTGATGGTGCGGCAGGTTGGGGGTGTAATTGTGCAGCATGCTGGAGGTCGTGCAACGTGTGCCAGCCTCTTCCGCCCAAGGCAGTAGCCAGCAGTAGGCGTGGCCAACACCTTCTCTTTTGCCAGCAGCACACATGGCTTGGCGGTGGACACACTCGCCGTTTAGTCGCGGGGATGGGATGCACTGGCTGACTCAGCGTGTGACATATCTTGTACTGCCCTGCATCTGCTGCTGTCGCAGGTGGACAGCCAACAGCAGCAGCTTGAGGCGCTGTGCCGACCGCCGCCAGCCACCCTGCCACCTACCCAGCAGCGGCGCCAGAGCACGCCAGCAGCAGCAGCTGCAGCCTCAAGGATGCCGCCGCCTGCCTCACCTACTGCAGCAGCAGCTGCCGAAGCTGCAGCCACCTCATTGGTTGCGCACGTGCAGCTGCTAGCTGTGCTGCGCTGGATGGCTGAGGGTATGTTTGGCGGCACACAGCCTGACAGTGCAGCAGCAGCAGCAGCAGCAGCGGACGACTCAGCAGCAATGCCACCACCTGCAGAAGCAGCAGCAGCAGCTGAAGGTGGGGACGCAGGGGTGGGAGTAGCAGCAGCACCAGGACCAGCTGGTGGCGGTGCGGCAGCACGTGCGTGTGCACCAAGTGGCACTGCTGCCAGTGGTGGTGGCAGTGGTGGTGCCCAGCACGCGTGCAGTGGCGGCAGCAGTGGTGGTGGCAGTGGTGGTGTGTGGGGTCAGAAGTCTCAGTGGCTGCTTAGTCTACTGGATAGCTGGCTGTTGGAGCTGGCACTAGGTGAGAGCATGAATGAGGGTGCAGAACTTTTTGGGGGCAGTAGATGTGGGTTGAGCTACCGAGTGGCTGGCTGGGCGCGTTAGGGATCAGTGGTGTGAGGCAGAGAGGATGTCTGTGTTGCAGCTTATGACCACAGCCATGTGGTACCGGTGACAGCACTACCCACTGTGCTGGCACTCACAGGTTTTGATCCAGGATTGTCCTCGTGGGCAGGGTGACTTGATGTTTGCATGCGCATTGAATCCAGACCAGCCCATACGCCCAAACATGCCCCTGCCTCTGCCTGAGTTCTTGCCTCTGCTCCTGGTTGTGCCTGTGTCGCAGGCTTCAGCCTCAACTCCTGTGTGGCTGCCAACCCCGCCACAGCCTCAGCAGCAGCCCACCACCTGCTGCTGCTGGCCAGCTGCTGCCGCCCCTCCTGCAAGGGCGCCACCCACGCCCCCTACACCAGCCCACCCCTCAACCTGGCCCACCTGGCCCACTCCTTGTGCCTGACACACAGCCCCAGGGTTTACCTGGCAGCTGATGTCAGGGTTTGGGGCATGCAGGGGCTCAAGTATGGTGTGGGGAAGGCGCCAGCCTGGCTGCTGGCTGTGGACAGGAAGGCAGCAGCTGCTGTGGCTACTGGAGTGTTGCAGCAGCTGACAGCAGGATGGCAGGGAGGCTGCACTGCGCCTGCAAATGATGGTGGGGGTGCTGATGGTGGGGTGGGGCTGTTGGGTGAGGGGATGCGGTCATGGGCGAGGCAGAATGCGGCTGGTGTTGCAGCTGCGTGTAGCTGTGTGGAGCTGCTGCTGGCGAATCGGCAGGTTGCGAGCAAGGCAGCAGCCAAGCAGCAGCAACAGCGTGAGCAGCAGCTGGTGCTGCAGTCTGCGGTTGGTACTGCCGGCAGCAGCAGCGGCAGCAGCAGGGACAGCGGCAGCGGGGGTGTGCTGGGTGGGTGTGATGAGGCAGCGGTGTTGCGTGAGGGGCAGGTGGTGTTGAGGGCGCTGGCGGCCGCACTCTCTGGCCCCTGCTGTGCTGCTGTCACAGCACTCGGGCAGTACCTGCAACAGCAGGAGGTGAATGCTGGCCTTGCAGCTGATGTGCAGGAGGATCGTGCAGGCACAGAAGCAGCTGCGGCGTTGGCAGCAGCAGCTGCAGCAGCAGAAACAGCTGCAGTGTTGGCAGCAGCAGCAGCAGAAACAGCTGCGGCGTTGGCAGCAGCAGCAGCAGAAACAGCTTCTCCAGCAGCAGCAGATGTTGCTGCTGCACCAGCAGCAGCAGTACAAGGTGATCTCACTGCAGGAGGGCTGCTATGACCCCCCTCCCCGCGGGTACTGCCGGGGGTCAGGTCACACAAGCTGATGGAAGCAACCTCGCTGCTGCAGCTGCTGCTGCTGCTGGAGCTGCTGGCGTGGGGTCCCCCACACCCAGGAAGAGAGGCCGGCCACGCAAGTACCCACTGCCACTTGCTGCTGCTGCTGCTGCTGCTGCTGCTGCTGCTGCATCTCCTGTGGCTGTTGGGGCTGCTGACGTGGATTCTCCCACACCCAGGAAGAGGGGCCGACCACGCAAGTACCCGCTGCCACTTGATGCTGATGCTGCTCCTGCGGGGTCTCCTGGTGCTCTTGGGACCGCTGACGTGGATTCCCCCACACCGAGAAAGAGAGGCCGACCACGCAAGTACCCGCTGCCACTTGCTGCTGCTGATGATGCTGCTCCTGTGGGGTCTCCGCCCGCTCCTGCCAGGAAGAGGGGCAGGCCCCGTAAGGACTCCCTGCCAGCAACACCTGAGGGGGCTGCAACACAAGCAGCACCAACCTCGCCAGAAGCAGCAGGTGCGAGTGCTTCTGCTGCAGCAGCAGCAGCTGCAGCAGCAGATGCAAGCACTCCTGCAGCAGCAGCAGGTGGGGCTACGCCAGCAGTGCCCATGGGCCCTCCATCAGGTCCTGCTGGTGCTGAAGCCGCAGCCGCACCAGGCACAGGACCTGATGCTGCGCCTGACTCCAATGGCGCTCAAGCAACAACAGCCGCCCGGGTGCTGTTGAGTGCCAGCAAGAGCAGGGGTCGATGCACTAGGAAGCAGCGGGGCGAGGAGGTTACTCAGCGGACGGCAGCTGCCAGCCTGGAGCTGCTTTCGACACTGGCAGGCCTGGGCAGGGCAGTGTGTGACCTGGTCCTTAGGCTGGCTACTCCACAGCAGCAGCAGCAGCAACAGGACCGGCAAGTCGGTGGCGGCGAGGGGTTAGGCAGGGGTGTTGGCAGCAGCAGCAGCGGCTGCTGGGTGCGGGTGCTGCTGCAGCGGCAGCATCAGCAGGAGGGGGTGCCTGGGGTGGTGCTTCAGCTGCAGCGCAGTGTGCAGGAGTTTGAGGCAGGCTGGCAGCAGCTGCAGGCGGCACTGGCAGCAGCTGGCGCAGCTGAGGTCGCCAGGCAGCACCCTGCACCAACGGCAGCCCCCTCAGCAGCAGCAGCAGGAATCCCTGCAGGCATGGCAGCAGCAGGGGCAGTAGCGGCAGCATTCCCAGCGGGCGCAGCAGCAGCAGCAACTGCACCTGCTGCCGCAGCAGCAGCAGTAGCAGTAGCAGACATGGCTGCGTTGTTGTCGAGCTGTGTGGGGCACTGCAGGGTCCAGAGGCGGCGGGATGCACGGGCAGCAGTGCAAGCCGCTGCTGCTGCTGCTGGGGGTTCCGACTCGGACAGCTCTGGCAGCGACAGCGAATCAGAGGATCGCAAAGCAGCAGCAGGTCCTCCAGGTTTCACATCACCAGGAGCAGCAGGCAAACGACAACAGCAGCAGCAGCAGCGGGAAAGAGCTGACAAGGCTGCAACAGCAGCAGCAGCGGCGGCGGCGGCTGCAGCTGCTGTTGCGTCGCGGTTTGCTGATCCTGATGTGCGTGAGGAGCTGCCGTATGTGTTTGGTGTGCTGTCCTCTGACGATGAAGGGGAGGAGGGGGACATGCGCGAGGGGCCTGCACCGCAACCAGCTGCTGCTGCAGCTGCAGCTGAGCATGCCGGTCTGTTGCAGCTATCAGGGGGTGCCCTGACACAAGCCAAGCCACCAGCACAGCAGCACAAGGAGGGGCAGCAGCAGCAGCGGGAGCCAGACAATGTTGTGGATTGTCGAGCTGCCGCCACCACCGGTGCAGGCAGGGGCACTGCAGCAGCTGCTGGAGCAGCAGCAAGGCTGGCAGCCCAGGCTGCTGGTGCAGCAAGGGGTGGATGGTCTGCACTGGTCGGGTGTCAACCGGCTGCTTGCACACCAGCTGCTGTTGCTGCTGCTGCTGCTGGTGCCAGCACACCATCGGCCACGCCAGGCGGTGGCCGCCAGCAGCAGCAGCAGCAGCCACCCAGCAGCAGCATCAAGCAAAGGATTTCCCGGCCAGCCTCGCGGCCATCACCCGCAGCAGCAACACCACCACCACCCGGACAACTGGCCACTCCCTTGACCAGGCAGCCGCAGCAGCAGCAGCAGGGTGGGACGTGTGTGCGTGTGAGTGTGGTGTGTGGGCAGGTGCCTGGGGTGTATGACTCCTCCCGGCACATGGTGCAGCTGCAGGACGCCAGCTGGGTGACTCCTACAGGCTTTGAGCGGCTGGGGGGGCTGGGACACAGGAAGCAGTGGAGGCACAATGTGCGGGTGGCAGTGGGAGGACCTGAGGGAGGGGACGAAGTGGAGGAGGGGGCTCAGGTACCGCTGGGGAAGTGGCTGGAGGCACGGGGGCTGGGGTCACCGGTCAAGAAGGGCCAGCAGCAGCAGCAGCAGCAGGTGGAGGAGCGAGGGGAGGAGCAGCAGCAGGGGCAGCAGGAGGGTGTGGTTGCTAAGAACAGGAAACGGGCCCGCAGCAGCATGCAGGCCCCAGACCAGCAGCAGCAGCACCAGGAAGGGGAGGATAGTGGGGCGGACCCACTGCACTCCCAGGAACAGCAGCAGCAACAGCAGCGGTCGACGCCCGCTGCCAAAAGAAGGCGGCTGTCGAGCAGCCGGCAGCAGCAGGGGGCTGTTGGCAGGCCTCAAAAGCAGCAGCAGCAGCAGCAGGAAGGTGAGGCAGCCAGAGGGTCTGGCAGTGATGATGACAGCCTCACCCTTGCTCAGCAGCAGGGGCAGCACATGACAGCAGCAAGTGCTGGAGCAGCAGCAGCAGCAGCAGCGGGTGCAGCAGCCACTGTACGCAACTCCTTCATAGCTGCCTGCCTGCAGGAGGCCCAGCGCAGGAAGGGAGGCACTGGGGGCGGCGGGAGGAAACAGGATGGCAAAGGGGGTGGCAAAGGCCACCGCAGCCAGCCAGCAGCAGCACCCAACAAGCACGGCATCCCAGCAGCAGCAGCAGCAGCAGCAGTGGGGGCAGGTGTGGGTGTGAGTGACCTGTCAGAGAGTGACAGTGGGGATGTGTCGGATGAGGGGGAGGATGACTACTCAGACCTTGAGGATTTCATTGTGTGTGAGCCCAGCACTGACTATGGACAGCTGCTGGAGAGGGTGGGGCGGCAGGTGTCATGGCGGCAGTGCTGGCGGGGGGCGGGGGGGACGGGGCGCCGCTGATAGAGCTGAGTGACTGACTGGCTGGCTGGGTGGGTGGCTGACTGATTGGAAGGGCCGTGTTTGGCTGACTCGCTGAGTGGTTTGTTGACTGGGGGTATCCATTCACTATACGTGTATATGTGTGTTGCGATTGTGTTGTGTACAAGGATATCCATGCTACCAGTAGCAGCTGCAGTGCATGCAGTCAGCAGGGTGGCAGGTTGTTGGTGACATTCCCCAGATTGTGAGGAGGGTTGATGCTTGGTGCCTGGGGTTCCAATGGTTGTGGATTACTCTTGTGTTCAGTACAAAGCTGCAGCGATTCTGGACTGCTGTAACGACATGTTGGACATGGTGACTAAGATCAGTGCGGGCGTTGCAGCAGTACATGTGATGGAGTGACTTGGGGTGGACTCTGGAATGCAATTGTCACATGGGGCGGCCAGGGGCTCTGCTGTTGGCATCTGGTGCTGACCCACTTGGGTCCACTGGGGCCAGCTGCCTGAAGTTGAAAACTTCAACGGCCGCGTTCATCTAGCACGCTAAGGTTGTTGTTCAAGCGCACTGATTTCGCTTATGTGCTTGTCCAGTGTCGTTCACGGCCAATTCACTGTCATAGTCCGTGGTGACCACACACCAGTCTGCCTCGCGTACACAAGCTCGGCATATACACACATGGTTTTGAGGTCACTCTGAAACAGTCCTCACGCAATTGAGTCGCCCAACTACACCTGCGACTTCCAGCAGCAGCAGCAGCAGCAGACCTCAGAAACAACATGAGAGGCTCGTTGCTGCACACCACCCCTGGTCCTGCGTCGTGTAGCTCTAGCACATACATCAACAGCAGGAGCCGCGTGATTGCTGGAGCAGCACCCAGGCACCAGCAACAGCCTGTGATTGCGGCAGCAGCAGTGGCTGACGCACCACTTGGCACAACCTCCACAGGCCCTGCCAGCCATAGCAACAGCGCCTCGAGTGTCTCTACACCCGCACGTGACCATCAGCATACCCATTCGACACCCACCAGTGCCGCTGTGGATCGCCATGGCAGCAGCAGCAGCAGCAGCGCTACTGCCGGCATGAATGCAGCTACCATCGAGGGCTTTGCGGGTGCAGTGGGCACCAACGAGGTGTTGTACCTCAACAGCAGAAGGCCGGGTCAGAAGCAGAAGCGCAGGGCCAGGGACAGGTCCCCCAGGCCCCACACTCGCACACACCTGGCGTGGCAGCGGCAGTTCAGCAACCACATCAATGTGAGTGAGGCAGCATTTCATACAGTTGTGGTTGTGCTGCACTTTATTACGTTTCAGCTGCTGCAGTGCATCCCCAGAACAGGGCACCTATGCTCCTTGTTGATGTACGTCATTGTTGTATCAGTGTGCCTGGTGACAAGTGCTGGCTGGTTGGCAACTAGTTGCTCCACTGTGGCAGGCATGCCAGGACTGACCACCTCAGCTGCATGGGCCTTGCTGCAGCTTGCTTAGGCTTGTCCACCCTAGACCATCTGACTGCATGCATGCATATGCATGGTCCAATGCAAGACCGACCTGTAACAAACGGCAGCCGCTCTGCCCTGCCATAGGAGGTTACAGCACTCCCCCCCCCCTTGCTTGTGCTTGTGTTCCCAGCGCTGCATATGGTTCCTCACCTTATGCATGTACTCCCATCACCTGATGCATGTACCTCATCTCACAGGAGTACCAGGAGGGCTATGAGGGCTGGCTGCATGCCCAGGAGGAGGAGCTGCTACGCCTGCAGGCAGCCCACGCCCCCAGCACTGCCCTGCACTACCATACCATGCAGCACGACCAACTCAAGGCAGCTTGGGAACAAAAGTGGGGCCCGCCCGCCAACACGCGAGGCAACAGGCTCTCTCTGCTGCCACAGGCACGAGCAGCAGTGATGGCCCTGTCAGCACCACAGGGCCAGCAGGCCACATCAGCTGCAGCAGCAGCAGCTACAGCTACACACTCTGCTGTTGGGGCCCTAAGCGCTAAATCAGCACAGGGTGGTGCGCCAGCCCCAGCACATCAGCAAGGCTGGGGCTCAGCACAGCAACACCAGCATGTGCAGGAGAATGTGCTGCAGCAGCAGCAGCGGCAGCAGGAGCCTGCAGCAGCCACGCATTCTGCACAAGGGCAGGAGCAGGCTGGAACGCAAGGCTTGTCAGGAATGCAGCAGCAGCAGCAGCAGCAGCAGCAGCAGCAGCAGCCGATGCAAGCTGAGCAGCCGCCACAGCTGCAGGAACAGCTGCATGCACAGGAGGATGTGCAGCAGCAGGAGCAACAACAGCAGCAACAAATCACGGCAGCACAGGAGCGTCAGGCATCAGCCACACAGCAGCAGCAGCAGCCAGAGCCCTCGCAGGGCAACAAACACAAGCACAAAAAGTCGGCGGCAGCACAGCGCAGGGGCAGCAGCAGCAGCAGGGGCGGTGGAAGAAGGGTGTCCAGCAGTGCGTTGGACATTCCTGATGACACACCTGAGCAGGTGGCCAGTGCTGCTGCTGCAACAGCAGCTGCTAGTCAGATGGGCAGCTACAGCAGCCAGTCGGCACATGCAGCTGCCATTGTGAATGCCATATGCAAGGAGCCAATTGACAGGTGGGTGCGGGTGGGTGTGAGGGAGGGTGTTGCGGCATGCGAGAGGGGGCGGGAGCTCATCCCGCTGTTTGTTTGTACCCCTGTGCATGGTGGGGGTCGACATGTGGGTGCCACTTGGGTGGAATCTAGATTGGAGGGCGTCAGGCATCGTGGGCGGGCTGGGCAGCATGATGAGCTATCAGTGGCTCGTGACTGTATGGAATGCAGTGCCCAACATTATTGTGCCTCATGTCCATGCCTGCTGCTGCTGCCGTTGCTGCTGCGTGTGCTGTGTGCTGTGTGCAGGGCTGTGCTGGACAGTTTAGAGGTAGTGTTCCTGCACCTCACTCTGCAGAAGCTGGTCAACTACAACATGGCACACAAGCTGCCCGTGCTGGCAGAGTGAGTCATGCTGCTTTGTCTTATGACAATCGCACATCCGCCAGGCTCAAGCTAGCTGGGCTGTTCCCTACCCTGTGATTGCATGGGCACAGATAGTGGCGGCTATGTTGCTGCCCTTTGGAATGACTGCTAGACATGCCCACCAACCAAATGTGCCACATCGCCATGCACAGCTCATAATTGCTGCTGCAAGGTAAGCTGAGCCAGCTTGTGTCCTCAGCAGCTCACCAACCCTCTGTGTCTGCCCCCTGCTGTGTCTCTGCCGTGTGCTGTGCCGCCCTTCCACCCCACCCACAGCTACATCCTGGCTCGCCCGGACTGCAATGAGCACAGCTTTGGCGCCGTGTTTGACGCGTATGCGTGTGCTGGCAGTCTGCACCTGGCCCTGGCTACCTGGGATCGTCTGTCGGCCCAGGGTGTGGACATAGGCCCTATCGGCAGCAGTGCCCTCATCAAGGCCTGTGCACGGCAGATGGACTTGAACACAGCCAAGCAGGTGAGCTGGGATGGGTCGAGGGAGGGGGAGGGGAGGGAAGGCAAGGAGAGGGGAGGGGGAGCAGGGTGTGTTGTGTGGCAACAAGAGGTTTGAGCACAAGTAGTGTCCTAGGTTGGTGCCTCCCAACACACACTGCTTTTCACTCTGCTTAACACTTGGCTGGCTGCACTCCCTGTGTCTACACTTTCAACACAGCTAGTGGGAGGAATAATCACCAGGCTGCACCAGGGTATGATCTGATTGTCCTGTTCTGTCCTGCCTTGCTCTACGTGGTGTGCTGCAGGTGTTTGAGCAGTTGCTGCGCAGGCGTGTGACGTTCAACAGCTACACCTACCACTGCCTCATGCAGCTGTGTGGCAGTGCAGGCAGCCTGGAGGATGCACTCGCAGTATACAACCTGCAGGTAGACACAAGCTCGTTGTGTGAAACCAAGTCACCTTGAGCTGCATAGCTACAGGTGTCATTGGCTGTGTTGGTATGGATGAATCGGGACCGTCCTGGCACTCACGTTGATGCATGAGGGGGTCAAGGTGCACATGGAGGCAGTGCCATGGTGCTGCCTGCCCCTTCAGCCTCTTCAATATGTTGTACTGCACTGGCTTGCTAGCAGACCACCGCTTGCCTCTTCTGTCTGTCTCCTTACCCTTGCTGTTCCCTGCCCCCCCCCCTCCCGCTGTGCCGTCCTGCAGCGCCTTGAGACGCAGCCCGGCAACCTGCCCAACTCTCGCACCTACCTGGCCCTGGTGCGCGCCATGCTGGTGGCAGGACGCTGTGAGCTGGCCCAACAGGTGAGGCACACACTTGGGTGTCAAGGCCGTGGCTGAACACATCAGCATGGGTTTTCCTGGTGTCAGGTGCAGAGGGGTGTCATGTGCATGTCGCAGTGCCCTGTACTCATCTGATGAGGCGTACTTGATTGACTGGGTGAACCACCTTATCAACGCGGCCCATCTGTATGCGCCTGGGCCTGTGCTGGCTGGTTGCTGCTCCCTCTGCTGCTGCTGATGTGCTGCCGCCCCCCTCCCTGCCTCCCTGCCTCCCACCCACCTGCCCTGCAGATCTTCGAGAACATGCTGGAGGATGATGTGTCCCCCCACCCAGCCCTCTACTGCAACTTCCTTACAGCAGCAGGGCGGGCAGGCAACCTGGGCTTTGCCCGCTACCTGTACCAACACATGGCAGTCACTCTGGAGCTGCCACAGCCAGCACCAGTGCCCACACTGGGACTCATCCCAGCTTCGGACCCACATGCTGACCTGCTGCTGCCAGAGGAGCAGCAGCAGTTTGGCATCAGCACCGACAGCAGCAGCAGCAGCAGCTTGGATGCACTCAGTGATGGTCTGGGGGACATGTCCGAGGAGGGGTTTGGGGATGTGGCAGCAGCAGCGGGGAACGGGGTGGACGGTGTAGACGCTGTGATGGATGGTGGTGCTTTTGCCATTCAGGGAGAGGAGGAGGAGCAGCGGGACCCAGACGAGCCGACCTACTGTGCCTAGTGAATGCACTGCTGAGCGCTCACGCACAGGTTGGGGCGCTGTCAGGGGCTGTGGCCATCTATAAGCAGGAGCTGCTAGGGCGGGGTCTGGTGCCTGATGGCTACACCTGCACGGCCCTGCTCACAGCAGCGGCACGGCTAGGCAGCTCCAGGCTGGCTTGGTCCCAGGTGGCCGAGGTGGTTGAGCTGACTCACCATTACGGCATAACCATGACTACACAGATGGGAACAGCGCTGATTAATGCGTACAGGCGGGTGCGCTGCTGGGAGCCGCTGCAGCAGCAGCAGCAGGGGATGGCGGCGGGTGGTGCAAGCAAACGTGGCGGGGGCAAGGGCAGGAGGCGGGGTCCTGGGGGTGGTGGTGCTGATGGAGCCAGCACCTCCAGCAGTAGCAGCGCAGCAGAGGCTGTGGACTCTGCCTCCCAGCAGCAGCACCTGCAGCAGCAGCTGGTGGGTACAGATGCTGCCTGGGAACAGGAGCAGCTGGCCGCCATAGGTGCTGTGCAGCTGCCAGGCTGCCGGCAGTGGTGTGTGCCTCCTGCATGCAGCACAGACAGTGCTGAGTGCCCTAGCTGACTACAAGCTAGCCAACAGCAGCAGCTACGTCATGATGATGTGCTTCCTGCTGGAGCAGGTCAGGTTGGGGCCTTCAGGCAGCTGTACCAGCAGGCCACAGAGGGTGAGGGCATAGGCATCAGCGAGCAAGGCTGGGAGAAGCTGTCACACGCTGCTGCGGAGTGCGGGCGGGAGTGCTGGTGTCTGGGCTGCAGCAGCAGGCGCAGCAGGCGGGGCGGTCGCAGCAGCAGGTGCAGGCAGAGGCGCTGCAGCGGGAGCGGCTGAGGGCAAGGCAGCAGCAGCTGCTGCAGCAGCAGCAGCAGCAGCAGCCGCAGCTTCGGCGCTCCTGTTGCTCGGTGAAGGTTGCATGCAGCTTGGAAGGTTGGCTAGTGGTGTGGCGGTGGGATTCGTGGCTTCCGCCCGCCTCCACACACACAGTGTACATGATGTACACCTGCAGCGATATGGGTGTGGGTGTGTTGAGGTCGCGCAAGGCATGCTTTGGCATGGCCAGCATTGCATGGCGTTTGGGGTATCTGTTGCTGCTGATGGGTTATTGTACTTTGGATTGAGTGATGGTGGTCATGGGTGATGTTTGCGAGTATCTTGTTGGGGGTTCTGCTGTGTACCCTTCTGTCTGCACAGCTGTCCCCCGAGGCATGCATCCATTGATATGTGCTAAGGCCTTGGCTGCCACAAGAGCACATGGCCAGCTGGATTGGCTCTGGCATATGGTCCAACAGCATCCTTGCATCTTGCATGACTCTCAGGATTTGGTTGATGGGCAGTGGTCTGGTTGGCGGTGCTGTCTGACAGCCTTGTGGTGTTGGATATTGACACCGGATATATTCCTTGATTGTTCTTCCTGGAAAGCACCAGTGCAAGAAACTTTGTTTTCTGGAGTCCTTGTGCATTGTGCCATGAAGGTGCTGTTTGGCAGCACTTGTCCGTTTGTACAACACAGGGCATGTGTAACGTGATCGCTTGGCTGAGTAATGCTGTTGGTATCTGCATCACATATGCTGATGGAAGTACACAAGCAAACCCCCTCCTAAACTGGCTGGCAGTGCGACAATTGCTGTGGTTGTATCTACAGTGTGTCCCAGTAACAGCGCGAGCCACACACTTCACCATATTCCTGTTGCAGACCTGTCGTGATGGACTGCAATTGCTTCTTCTGGACCAGCTCAGCTCATGCTCCTATTCTTAGCCATGCTGTGCCTGGTCACCTGCACCCAGCACTCAAGCTACCACCTCTGGCATTTCAAGCCTTGGCTCGGGAATGCAGGGAGACAGTCCGCACTGGACAAAGCACACCCACCGACAGGGGTTGCAAAGAAGAGATTGTGTCACAGTCATTACAGGCCAATGGGGTCACGAGATGGAAGCGAGAGGCCAATCATAGCCCGTGGGAGCATGCATGAGAGTGAGCAGCGGTGTGATGCACAGCTGCCAAGATGCACCCTCACGTGCACACACCCAAACGCCGCCACACTTGTGAATGAGGGGGCAAGGTGCATCTGCCACCGCAAGCAATGCTCAATGGGCGAGCCTTCACACAGTCCTTGCCAAAAGCCTATACCTGAAGGTATGAAAAAAGGGATTTGCCCGAATGCACCACTTGTGCAGTTCCCAGCAGGCTGGATGCACAGTGCACACTGGGTTGCAGTTGATCACTGTGTGCTGACCAAGGCAGCAGCAACACTACACTGCACGTGACAAAAGGGATGGAGGATTCCACCACACAAGTACGCCCTTCAGGCCATATCACATTTGCTAACTGATTACCCACACCCAGACAAAACACATACATCCATCCATCCTACTGCTGCTGTGGACCAGCAACAGCCACGATATGCAGTGGCTTGCTGGATTGCTGCCCTGACACCCGTGCTGAGTGCTGCTGTCAAGCCCTGCCACTGCTGTCGCTGACCCTGACGCTAGCCAACTGCAGCACTTTCGGCATTTCCTGCCTGCCATGAGATCCAGGCTCCTCTCTTGGCGTTCGCAGGCACCAATTGTAGCTTCCATACAATTAGTCATACAATTACTTGGCATCAGCATCTTTGCCGGACCAGCTTCCACGTGTCCTGTAGCCCTCCTGCTGGACTGCCTGGGACTTGCTGTCATCCGTCAGTGGCTGAGCAACCTCTTCGTCTATATCCAGCTTGGCTGCTTCGTTGGCGCGAGCTGCTGCAAACTTGCCGTAATGGTACCTGATGAGGAAGGGCATCGGCACAGGGCACAGCACAGGGCAGCGCAGCAGCAGTAAGGATTTGCACACAGGCCGAGGTACTTGATGTTGTGTGGTGCATGACACTTGACTGTCTGCACAGTCTACTGCACGTGCTGCGGTTGCAGTGCATGCTTGTGACATACAAGCGCTGCGCACAGCCGACACGCAACCCCCACCCATGTTGCACAGCAACATCTTCCGACATTACGACAGTGATACTGCTAGCTGCTACACAGCTGCTGCCAGGCTGTGCAACCCCAATCACACCCCTCTCCCCAGCCTTCCCCCTTTCCAGGCCCCCCTTCCCAGTCCCCAGCCTGTCCTCTCACCACAGCAGTCCAGAGATGGCGACCGTGTAGCCGAGCCACTGTGTGGAGGACACGATGGTGTTGTACAGGTACATGGCCAGCAGATGCAGGCCCAGTCCTTGAACACACCCGTCAAGCTCGTGGTCAGGGCAGAGGTGAGCCCAATAACCTTGAACACCACAAAGTTGAGCGCGGAGGCGATGATGCCGCTCAGCACAACCATGGGGATGCCGCCCTTCCACTTGTCGTACTCGTTCACCAGCTTGGGGCCCTCGAAGAACACCACTGGCAGGGCCAGGGCCGCCATGGTGAAGGGCGCCACGTGGGCAAGCGTGACCAGGGGCCCGACCTGTAGGCGGGAAGGAAACGGTTAGATGATGACAGAGCAGAAAAAGGTCAGCGGGAGAGCGAGCAACACATGCCCATGGATTTGCCCACGGCAGCTGCATGCGACAGCTGCAGGAAAGGAAAAGGGGGCCATCAGCACAATGCATGTGTGAGAAAATATACTTGAACAGACCTCAGTGGGGAGACAGGACAGCTCCGACCTCCAAACCAACAGAAGCACAGGCAAGCGCGCACTGACCTGGATGTGGTTAGCCTGCAGGACTCTCTGCAGGGAGACACAGCGGATGGAGTCCATGACGCTGGAGGCCAGCTGCAGGCAGACACCGATGACGCTGAAGGAGACGTCACCATAGCCGGCGATGGCCACACCAGCACATACGATGAGCACCTTGAGAGTGGACACCAGCGTTGGCTGCTCCGTGGCTGTTAGGATGCTGACCACATACACTGTCACTGGGTTGAAGGCCTGCGGGGAACATGGTTGCAAGGGTGGTACAAGGAGGTGTGTTGTGTGTGGTGCCAGTGTGCTGATTGGAAGGGGTCATGCCATCTACCAGCCATGCATGCTGGATGCTGTGTGCTGCTGCTGCCATCGCCATCAGAGATTTCACACAGCACACGCTGCTTGCACAGGTCGATGCGGGAAGCGCGCTGTTACCTGAGCAGTAGCTCAGACGTGTGTCACTGCGTCTGCCACAGCTCTGCTCCTGCAGCCACCCTGCCCAGCCAGACCCACCTTGAGCATCTGGATGGTTGGCACAGACAGGAACAGCAGGGCTGCGTTGCCTGCCACCAAAGTACCGCCAAACAACAGGCCGATCATGGCCACTTGCATGTACAGGCTGGTAGACTTCTGCTGCGTGATCGTGTCTGGCAGGTCCCACACCCAGACCGCTAGTCGAGCTGTGACAGTTGCCAGGAACATGTGCCAGAAGGCCAGGGTGATGGGGAAGTGGAAGCCAGAGTAGAAGATGACCTGCTTATTCACCAGGATGATAGAGACCGACAAGCTGATCCACACTCCCATCCATAGATATGCGTTCAACAGGAAACAGTGCTGCTGGTCTTGTCTGCTGCACCCATGGCTGCAGGTGGGCCTCAGTACTGCCTGATGCTGCTTCAAGGGACTAAAGGAGCTGATCCACGGCTCAAGAAACGTGCTCACAGCTAACAGAGTCTTGCTGAGGACATACGGTCCTTGTCCCGGACAGGACTGTCCCACGGGGAGCACGCAGGGAGGGAGACGGG
Organism: Desmodesmus armatus; assembly: GCA_007449985.2. Taxonomy (NCBI): domain Eukaryota; kingdom Viridiplantae; phylum Chlorophyta; class Chlorophyceae; order Sphaeropleales; family Scenedesmaceae; genus Desmodesmus; species Desmodesmus armatus. Next base: position 141,830 of record VIIQ02000217.1, read on the forward strand.
CGTGGCTAATGATACGGAAACGCAGGCAACGATAACGGCTGGCATCCGAGGGCGTATCAGACCAAGCCACTTGATAACAGTAGTCACGGTTGGCTGGTCAACTCACCGCCAGCTGGACCTTGAGTTCGTTGTTTCAGAAGTGAAAACCACAACAACTTCTAGTGACTTAATCTGAACGTTAACATGTCTGTCGAGCGAGTGCAAAGAATCCAACCGCGAGCAACCTGAACCATTCCCTTCCCTTCTGGTGCTTTACCAGGTAAATCTAGTTAGCATTATTTCAGAGGGGATGGGGGGACTCATGAGTGTCTGTAGTTTGCTTTTGGGAGGCTGTTGTGCCAACGTGGTGGAGGCCAGCCTGGCACTGATCTACATAGCAAAAGCAAGCAGATATGCTGTGGTGCTTTGAACACTATGATGGATTTCAAAGTACTGTATCTTGCAGCAAATTTTTTATTCGGGTGCAGTTGCAATTCCAGCAGTCTCTGGATGTGTGACTTGCATGCGTGATGTCAACCCATCCGATCATCGGATGACTGTGTTTTTTTTTAGTCCACGCACCTGACCTTCAAAGCCAGAGCAGGAGAAACAGCATAACATGACAAGAACCTTCATAGTGTAACACCGCACACCCCTGACAAGCTTGGTCATCCAAACGTTTGTCTGAAACACACTCCGGGTACTGTGCCAGGGCCACTGGGATACCGGTCAAGCAGCAACCCACTTATCAAAACATTGGTTATGGGCATTATAGGCCCAAGCATTGTTCCATGGTGCATGAGGTAGGCAGTGTTGGCTCCAGCTGTCAGCACACAGGCTACACAAGCATCACAAAGCAACGGCCGATCCCGGCCCAAACACACAACCTCTGTCACGCTCTTCCCGCACATGTAAGCTCTGTGCCGAACACCCCAGTACTTTACTAACTCAACGGTCAGTGCTGTCAGCACATCATGCCGTCTTGCTGACAGGACTCGCCTCTCAGCACATGCGCAAGCACTTGACACACAAACTGCTGCATATCTCGAGATACACACACAGGCATGCCTGAGGTTCACAGCACGGCTGCACCCTCAACCAGTCCAACTATCATTCCTCATGAACCTTTCCAGGGGATAATGGTGTCAAGAGACACCGTTTTGGGTGGGTGTTGCCTGAGCAGCACAGGCTGCAGGACAACCATACCAGACTGTGTCTGACACAGTCCAGGATGAGAGTAGTGAGGTGGGCCTCCATAGTTTAGTCCAGCACTGTAGACGGACAGGAGATGCTTGAGGTGAGCTCCACCACGTCCATGCTGCTGAGTAGGTTGTGTCACCAGGTAGCTAGCTACACAACTCACGCGGACAGCACGCAGTGTACAAATGCGCATGTCAGTTTGTGCATCACAGGCCGATGACCAGCAGTGCCCTGGCTGCTGTACCTTACCGTCGACCTTTCAATGCAGGCAGGTCAGGATCTACCGGTACGGTATGCACCTGCATGGAACAGCACAGTCAACACCAGCATCCCACTGTTGATACTGCTGCTGAAAGTTGCAGGGCCGGCACAAAGATGGATGCTGATGATGATGACAACCCACACCCTAATGGCTGGGTGCTGGAGGCCTGTCCTGCGTCAAACATGGACGCTGGCACAGGTTGCCTGTGCTGAGCAACGTTGCAGCTGCCGATGCAAAGGCACGCCTGAAGCTGTTGCTGGGGGGGTTGCCAGGTGCATCGTCGGAACTAGCACGGCACCAGCAGACAGCAGGAACCAAGGGCTGTGCTCACCCACCCTCCTCCCACCCACCCCACCTCGACTGCCCCCGTGCGCTGCTGCAATGCTTGCGGACACAAAAACGCATGTGCTGAGCAACGTTGCAGCTGCCGATGCAAAGGCACGCCTGAAGCTGTTGCTGGGGAGGATTGCCAGGTGCATCGTCGGAACTAGCACGGCACCAGCAGACAGCAGAACCAAGGGCTGTGCTCACCCACCCTCCTCCCACCCGCCCCGCCTCAGCTGTCCCGCTGTACTGCTCAAGCCCAGCTGTACACCTGCCGTTGATTACGTGTAACTCATCATTGACAGGCTTGAGTGAAGGTTGTCCACACCCCTCAGAAGCTGGTGAAGGCAGCCGGCCTGCAGCAGCAGATGGGTTTGGCATGATGAGTCAGATGCAGGCAGGCCACAGCAAACGAGAATGCATCGACGAGAGTTACTCTACTGGTTGAGCTACTTGAGACAAGAAGGCTGGACACTGCAGCTGATTGCCCACCGAAGCACTGCCTTGTTTGGCAATCAGCTGCATGGTCAGCAATTGTTAGACAACCCTGTGAGGAAACATCACACGCACGCCCTAATAGCTGGCTGCTGGGGGTCATAAGACAGTGCCTGCATGCTATGACAGACAAAGACACACAAAGGTTGATGCATTGGCTGGATGCACTCCCTGTGTCTGCACACACATCCCCCCCCCCCCCCCCGCGCCCCGCACCCTGCCCAAGGAAACAAACCCATTGCCCCCCCCCCCCCCCCCCGCCCCACCCAATAAACCTAACTGGCAGGAGCCAGTGACTACTGTGCTGCCGCTGCTGCTGCTCTCAGAAACACGCACACCCTGATAGCTGGTGCTGGGGGGTCGCCTACGCATCAGCCCACCCACGGTGGTTGTATACGTGACTGCCAGCAATCAGCAAGACCAAGGGCAATGCATGCAGGCTATAACTGACACACACTCTCCTCCCATCCCCCCCCCCCCCCGCCCCGCACCCTGCCCAAGGAAACAAACCTATTCCCCCCCCCCACCCCATAAACCTAACTGGCAGGAGCCAGTGACTACGGTGCTGCCGCTGCTGCTGCTCTCAGAAACACGCACACCCTGATAGCTGGTGCTGGGGGTCGCCTACGCATCAGCCCACCCACGGTGGTTGTATACGTGACTGCCAGCAATCAGCAAGACCAAGGGCAATGCATGCAGGCTATGACTGACACCCACCCCTCCTCCCATCACCCCCCCCGCCCCGCCCCGCACCCTGCCCAAGGAAACAAACCTACCCCCCCCCCCCCCGCCGCGCCCCCCGCCCCACCCAATAACCTAACTGGCAGGAGCCAGTGACTACGGTGCTGCCGCTGCTGCTGCTCTCAGAAACACGCACACCCTGATAGCTGGTGCTGGGGGGTCGCCTACGCATCAGCCCACCCACGGTGGTTGTATACGTGACTGCCAGCAATCAGCAAGACCAAGGGCAATGCATGCAGGCTATAACTGACACACCCCTCCTCCCATCCACCCCCCCCCCCCCCGCCCCGCACCCTGCCCAAGGAAACAAACCTATTCCCCCCCCCCCACCCCAATAAACCTAACTGGCAGGAGCCAGTGACTACTGTGCTGCCGCTGCTGCTGCTCTCAGAAACACGCACACCCTGATAGCTGGTGCTGGGGGTCGCCTACGCATCAGCCCACCCACGGTGGTTGTATACGTGACTGCCAGCAATCAGCAAGACCAAGGGCAATGCATGCAGGCTATAACTGACACACACTCTCCTCCCATCCCCCCCCCCCCCCCCGCCCCGCACCCTGCCCAAGGAAACAAACCTATTCCCCCCCCCACCCCAATAAACCTAACTGGCAGGAGCCAGTGACTACGGTGCTGCCGCTGCTGCTGCTCTCAGAAACACGCACACCCTGATAGCTGGTGCTGGGGGGTCGCCTACGCATCAGCCCACCCACGGTGGTTGTATACGTGACTGCCAGCAATCAGCAAGACCAAGGGCAATGCATGCAGGCTATAACTGACACACACTCTCCTCCCATCACCCCCCCCCCCCCCCGCCCCGCACCCTGCCCAAGGAAACAAACTTACTGCCCCCCCCACCCCAATAAACCTAACTGGCAGGAGCCAGTGACTACTGTGCTGCCGCTGCTGCTGCTCTCAGAAACACGCACACCCTGATAGCTGGTGCTGGGGGGTCGCCTACGCATCAGCCCACCCACGGTGGTTGTATACGTGACTGCCAGCAATCAGCAAGACCAAGGGCAATGCATGCAGGCTATAACTGACACACACCCTCCTCCCATCCACCCCCCCCCCCCCGCCCCGCACCCTGCCCAAGGAAACAAACCTATTCCCCCCCCCCCCCCACCCCAATAAACCTAACTGGCAGGAGCCAGTGACTACGGTGCTGCCGCTGCTGCTGCTCTCAGAAACACGCACACCCTGATAGCTGGTGCTGGGGGGTCGCCTACGCATCAGCCCACCCACGGTGGTTGTATACGTGACTGCCAGCAATCAGCAAGACCAAGGGCAATGCATGCAGGCTATAACTGACACACACCCTCCTCCCATCCACCCCCCCCCCCCCCCCGCACCCTGCCCAAGGAAACAAACCTATTCCCCCCCCCCCCCCCCAATAAACCTAACTGGCAGGAGCCAGTGACTACGGTGCTGCCGCTGCTGCTGCTCTCAGAAACACGCACACCCTGATAGCTGGTGCTGGGGGGTCGCCTACGCATCAGCCCACCCACGGTGGTTGTATACGTGACTGCCAGCAATCAGCAAGACCAAGGGCAATGCATGCAGGCTATAACTGACACACACTCTCCTCCCATCCCCCCCCCCCCCCCCCCCCCCCCCGCACCATGCCCAAGGAAACAAACCTACTGCCCCCCCCCCCCCACCCCAATAAACCTAACTGGCAGGAGCCAGTGACTACGGTGCTGCCGCTGCTGCTGCTCTCAGAAACACGCACACCCTGATAGCTGGTGCTGGGGGTCGCCTACGCATCAGCCCACCCACGGTGGTTGTATACGTGACTGCCAGCAATCAGCAAGACCAAGGGCAATGCATGCAGGCTATAACTGACACACACTCTCCTCCCATCACCCCCCCCCCCCCGCCCCGCACCCTGCCCAAGGAAACAAACCTACTGCCCCCCCCCCCACCCCAATAAACCTAACTGGCAGGAGCCAGTGACTACTGTGCTGCCGCTGCTGCTGCTCTCAGAAACACGCACACCCTGATAGCTGGTGCTGGGGGTCGCCTACGCATCAGCCCACCCACGGTGGTTGTATACGTGACTGCCAGCAATCAGCAAGACCAAGGGCAATGCATGCAGGCTATAACTGACACACACTCTCCTCCCATCCCCCCCCCCCCCGCCCCGCACCCTGCCCAAGGAAACAAACCTACTGCCCCCCGCCCCACCCAATAAACCTAACTGGCAGGAGCCAGTGACTACTGTGCTGCCGCTGCTGCTGCTCTCAGAAACACGCACACCCTGATAGCTGGTGCTGGGGGGTCGCCTACGCATCAGCCCACCCACGGTGGTTGTATACGTGACTGCCAGCAATCAGCAAGACCAAGGGCAATGCATGCAGGCTATAACTGACACACACTCTCCTCCCATCCCCCCCCCCCCCCCCCCGCCCCGCACCCTGCCCAAGGAAACAAACCTACTGCCCCCCCCCACCCCAATAAACCTAACTGGCAGGAGCCAGTGACTACTGTGCTGCCGCTGCTGCTGCTCTCAGAAACACGCACACCCTGATAGCTGGTGCTGGGGGGTCGCCTACGCATCAGCCCACCCACGGTGGTTGTATACGTGACTGCCAGCAATCAGCAAGACCAAGGGCAATGCATGCAGGCTATAACTGACACACACCCTCCTCCCATCACCCCCCCCCCCCACCCTGCACCCTGCCCAAGGAAACAAACCTACTGCCCCCCCCCCCCCCAATAAACCTAACTGGCAGGAGCCAGTGAACTACTGTGCTGCCGCTGCTGCTGCTCTCAGAAACACGCACACCCTGATAGCTGGTGCTGGGGGGTCGCCTACGCATCAGCCCACCCACGGTGGTTGTATACGTGACTGCCAGCAATCAGCAAGGCCAAGGGCAATGCATGCAGGCTATGACTGACACCCACCCCTCCTCCCATCACACACCCCCCCCCCCCCGCCCCGCACCCTGCCCAAGGAAACAAACCTATCGCCCCCCCCCCCCCCCCCCGCCCCACCCAATAAACCTAACTGGCAGGAGCCAGTGACTACTGTGCTGCCGCTGCTGCTGCTCTCAGAAACACGCACACCCTGATAGCTGGTGCTGGGGGTCGCCTACGCATCAGCCCACCCACGGTGGTTATATACGTGACTGCCAGCAATCAGCAAGACCAAGGGCAATGCATGCAGGCTATGACTGACACACACCCTCCTCCCATCACCCCCCCCCCCCGCCCCGCACCCTGCCCAAGGAAACAAACCTACCCCCCCCCCCCCCCCCCCCCCGCCGCGCCCCCCGCCCCACCCATAAACCTAACTGGCAGGAGCCAGTGACTACTGTGCTGCCGCTGCTGCTGCTCACAGAAACACGCACACCCTGATAGCTGGTGCTGGGGGGTCGCCTACGCATCAGCCCACCCACGGTGGTTGTATACGTGACTGCCAGCAATCAGCAAGACCAAGGGCAATGCATGCAGGCTATGACTGACACCCACCCCTCCTCCCATCACCCCCCCCCGCCCCGCCCCGCACCCTGCCCAAGGAAACAAACCTACCCCCCCCCCCCCGCCGCGCCCCCCGCCCCACCCATAAACCTAACTGGCAGGAGCCAGTGACTACGGTGCTGCCGCTGCTGCTGCTCACAGAAACACGCAAGCCCTGATAGCTGGTGCTGGGGGATCGCCTACGCATCAGCCCACCCACGGTGGTTGTATACGTGACTGCCAGCAATCAGCAAGACCAAGGGCAATGCATGCAGGCTATGACTGACACCCACCCCTCCTCCCTCCCCCCCCCCCCCCCCCCGCCCCGCACCCTGCCCAAGGAAACAAACAAACCTATCGCCCCCCCCCCCCCCCGCCCCACCCAATAAACCTAACTGGCAGGAGCCAGTGACTACTGTGCTGCCGCTGCTGCTGCTCTCAGAAACACGCACACCCTGATAGCTGGTGCTGGGGGGTCGCCTACGCATCAGCCCACCCACGGTGGTTGTATACGTGACTGCCAGCAATCAGCAAGACCAAGGGCAATGCATGCAGGCTATAACTGACACACACCCTCCTCCCATCCCCCCCCCCCCCCCCCCGCCCCGCACCCTGCCCAAGGAAACAAACCTATCCCCCCCCCCCCCACCCCCAATAAACCTAACTGGCAGGAGCCAGTGACTACTGTGCTGCCGCTGCTGCTGCTCTCAGAAACACGCACACCCTGATAGCTGGTGCTGGGGGGTCGCCTACGCATCAGCCCACCCACGGTGGTTGTATACGTGACTGCCAGCAATCAGCAAGACCAAGGGCAATGCATGCAGGCTATACTGACACACACCCTCCTCCCATCCCCCCCCCCCACCCTGCACCCTGCCAAGGAAACAAACCTACTGCCCCCCCCCCACCCCAATAAACCTAACTGGCAGGAGCCAGTGACTACTGTGCTGCCGCTGCTGCTGCTCTCAGAAACACGCACACCCTGATAGCTGGTGCTGGGGGGTCGCCTACGCATCAGCCCACCCACGGTGGTTGTATACGTGACTGCCAGCAATCAGCAAGACCAAGGGCAATGCATGCAGGCTATGACTGACACCCACCCCTCCTCCCATCCCCCCCCCCCCCCCCCCCGCCCGCACCCTGCCCAAGGAAACAAACCTATCGCCCCCCCCCCCCCCCCACCCAATAAACCTAACTGGCAGGAGCCAGTGACTACTGTGCTGCCGCTGCTGCTGCTCTCAGAAACACGCACACCCTGATAGCTGGTGCTGGGGGTCGCCTACGCATCAGCCCACCCACGGTGGTTGTATACGTGACTGCCAGCAATCAGCAAGACCAAGGCAATGCATGCAGGCTATGACTGACACCCCCCCTCCCCCATCCCCCCCCCCCCCCCCCCCCCCGCCCCACCCTGCCCAAGGAAACAAACCTACCCCCCCCCCCCCCCCGCCCCCGCCCCACCCCAATAAACCTAACTGGCAGGAGCCAGTGACTACTGTGCTGCCGCTGCTGCTGCTCTCAGAAACACGCACACCCTGATAGCTGGTGCTGGGGGGTCGCCTACGCATCCCCCACCCACGGTGTTGTATACGTGACTGCCAGCAATCAGCAAGACCAAGGGCAATGCATGCAGGCTATGACTGACAC